>OOFC01047807.1:5607-22296 GCA_900323345.1 Pseudochromis fuscus
TCCTTTACGAACAACACATTGACTGTTTCTAAAAATGAATGAAGCAACAAGGGCTCAAAAACAAGGCCTATGCAGAAATAGTGCAATGCTCACGATGGCCACTAGATGCTGGCTCCAATTGAATTCGATTCAAAAACCATTTTCAATCATGTGATACTCAGTCAATACCTTTCTTTTTTCTGATGTCATTAGCTAAAGTCAACTCTTCTTATCAGTGATATGTCATTATGGAAATATTAGTCTTTAAAAAGAGGAAGATTTTGGGGTGTGGTTAGTTTGATGGACAGGCCTGGACTCCAATGAGAGCAGCTCTGAACTCCAGTCTCATACACATTGGAAAATATTACGAATCATGCTTATGTTTGATATAAGTGTTACATGGCACTGTAGCACAATGTTTGCTGCTCAAAGGAAATTAATTCACAGCTTATCTGGACAAACTGATGATGTCATCTGTACTGTGATCTAAAAGAGACAGCTCAGGAGGAGGAGGAGGAGTGTAAATGTATGGGAAGAGAGCTACAAAGTAAATGTGAGAATAAACTAGAAGCAGTTTAGGAAGATGACATATGGATACAATGAAACAAAGGCCATGGGATGAGAAAGGCCTTGGATCTACATGCTGACATTTTGCAGACTGCCGGAAATGTTTTCGGATGCACTTACAGCACAACCTCATCTCAAACACTACGTCATGCATTTATCTAAAAGTAGATCATTTTATTTAGTTGTATTTTCATCATGGACTACATTACAATTTAAATGCTGTTATAGAATCTGTTTATATGTAAACACTGTAATACCAGGATTTCAACAGTGCAGCTTATTTAAGAAGAAAATGTTATTTGTTATTAGCTTTAAAAAAGCAACAAAGCAAAAAGCGAAATCTGAAAAGTTCACAACTTGCCATATGGGACGTATCACTCTCCTTCAGGGCATGTTGTTCTGGTCTCAGTGCTGGATAAGCCAATGTTGAACTTCAATGTTGAACACCAAAAAAACTGACTGTGCTACCAAGGGAATATTGCATCATACCATGGACCATTTAGTGCAAAAAAACAGTGTGTTCAATGGCTTTTCCAAGCACACACACATAGATACACAGGTGTAAAATATACACTGTCATCATTGTATATGTGCTTTACCATGGATCTTATAGAGAAGGTTGAAAAGAAATGCAGAGAGTTTATTTTGCCATGTCAACATGAACAAACCCTACCACTTGGCCTTCGTTCACATGAGAAAAGAAAAGGAATCCTTGGACTTGTTTGGGTTTTGTCTCCAACCACAGTCTCACGGCTTTGTTTTAGGACAGTCCCACCAGCTACATGACAACTGTTTTCCATTAGCGAGTTGACAAAGTCCTATCATCTAGAAGTAGCCTTTTTTAAAAGTTAAAAATGTAATACATAAGCAGAAATAAATAGAATAGAATTGATCCTTTCTGTTTGACTGCTGGATGGGTACAGTATCTTCTTACACCACACCAAACGTGAAGCGAATTTCTCATAATAAGCGAATGCAAAGAGGTAAATTCACATCGGGTGAAGCCAGAATTAGCTTTGCATGTGGTGTGAACACAGCTTTACAGTTCCTCATCGAGCTGAGTGCAAGAGGCAGCCTGGGAAGGTTTTCATATTATCACACCTTTGAGTGTCTGTGATGGAGATCCTACACCGACAGTGAATGAAAATGCATCACTTGAAGATTTGGAAACGTTTTACCGTACTGTTTGTTTACTGGAAAAAAAAAAGAAGAAAAAAATAGATAAGAAACAAGATCTTACATTGAAAACTGACAACTCAAATTTTTAAATTAGTGGTGAACTCGAGCCTCGTCCACATTGGACAGTGTTCAAGGGTTCAAGGGTCAGACCCCCTCCTCACTCCTCCCTCCATTTCCAAATATGGTCACTTTTAAACTCCTGTCTTCAAAATGAAACTCTACAAACCAGCAGGTGACATCCTGTTAGCTTCATCCTTTCTGTGTACAGTCTATGCTAGGTATTCACCATTCAGGTCTTTGCCTATTTCTCCTACATACTGACAAAAAAATCTCCATTTTATATAATCCAGACCTTGAAGAGCTCCCAAGACAACAAACTTTATTGACATCTTCCCTGAGAGGTCATAATGGTTGATGAATGTAAGAAAACCGACAGACTACATTATGCAAATGTCCACCACCACCGGTCAGCCTCAAGCTTATTGTCTAAGGTGTGGCTCCTTTTTATCATTTGACTGTGATGTGAGCAGACTGGCTGCCCCAGTCATGTCTTCTCACACTTCAGACTGAATATTTTTAATGAGTCTCCCATGACTTACCCCTTTTCTCCATCCTGGCAGGCTAACGAGACCATCAGGCTGACCTCTTAACCTTGAAAACAAACCAGCTATATTTGGTGGACAAGCAACAAAAATAGAAGTTTTGTTGCTGTGGGGGAAAATATAGAGCAGGAATTCATATTTGAATAATAAGTTAAGATAAGATAAGATATTACTTTATTCTTCCCACACTGGAGAAATTATTGTCTCACAGCTGCAAAAAAACAGGGAAAAAAGCACAGAGTGCAAAAAACAAGTTGAAAATAACTTAAAAATGAGAAGATAAAAAAATACAGAAATAAGAAAAAATATACAGTAATTACAATAAATAGAATAAAAGATGGAAGAACATGCATTCATTTAATAAGAAATAAATCCCTAATCCAGGTAGGGGCTATATTAATAAACCTCAATGTGAAGAGACTGCAATATTTTGAATGTAACTGTTCATCTTGTTGCTTTCACCAGTGTTATTAGAGATGTCTACCCCCTACCTGAACTAGGGTTTGCAGCCCCTTCCCGCTTTTACTGGTGCAGCTGGTGTGAGGCTGGGGCAGCTCGGGTGTTCATAGTGAGGAGTTTTTGGGTCTTGGTTCCCTTAGAGAAAAGTATAGGAAACGCATAAATGTTCACTTTAAGACTGGTTTTCTCTCTCCTGTAGTCTTTCTTTGTCCTCTCGGTCCTCTTCTCCTTAGGTCTCTGCAGGTCTCTGGAGCTGCCTGTTCCTGAGCGATGGAGCTTCGTGGATCTGGGGCCCGACTGACCGATCCATCCTGTTCTGACTTGATGGTCATCATCTCTTGTCTCTTATCTAAATCTTGTGTCCCTCTCTCTCCCTGTCCCTTTGTCTCTGCCTGTCCCCCCCGTTCGCCGTGGCAGCGGGGCCCCCCAATGAGTCTGCTCTGCCGGAGGTTTCTTTCTGTTAGAAGGGAGTTTTTATTATTGATAATAATAATAATAATAATAATGATAATAATAATGGCTGGATTTATACAGCGTTTTTCTAGACACTCAAAGCGCTTTACAG
The DNA here is from genome assembly GCA_900323345.1 of Pseudochromis fuscus. Lineage (NCBI taxonomy): Eukaryota > Metazoa > Chordata > Actinopteri > Pseudochromidae > Pseudochromis > Pseudochromis fuscus. The sequence goes on from OOFC01047807.1 coordinate 8,959, forward strand.
AGACCATTATTCATTCATACCGGTGGTAGTAAGCTATGATAGCCACAGCTGCCCTGGGGCAGACTGACAGAGGCATGGCTGTCAGTCTGTGGCCCCTCCGACCACTACCAAACCGTTCATATGAGGCAAAGGTGGGTAAAGTGTCTTGTCCAAGGACACACCGACAGCAACTGGGAGGAGCAGGAATCGAACCACCGACCCTTCAGTTGGTAGACGGCTGCTCTACCACTCTACTCTACCACTGAGCCACTCTACCACTCTACCACTGAGCCACTGCCTTCCCACAGTTGCCAAGTGCCAATTGCCAAAGTGCTGCTCTTGGGGGACCGACCGTGGTTCCTTTTCACATCCTAAAGTGTTGCCATTAAAGGACCTGATTAAGTGTCTGATTCTTTTTATTACTGTAAAGCATCTTTAAGCACTTGTTAAAAGCGCTCATAAACAAAATTTATTATTATTATTATAAAAGGTGTGACCCCACTGAATCCAACACTACCAAGGATCCCATCTCTGGTCTCTGTCCTGCCGAACAAATGCACCATAAGGCAGAAGCCAGAGAGACACACTAAGACAGAGTCGGGGAGTGTCAGAGGTGGGCAGCCAGTCTGCCACGCAGCCAGCCATGCAATCATCCATCCAGACTGCCAGACAGACAACATGCCCGGTTACTCTGCACCCTCCAGGTGAAAGAGGTCAGTGGCAAACTCCTGTTAGTGTGTGCGTCACAGAGAGCATTTGGAGGACTGAGCTGCTGACTGAACAGCAGACAGTGCAGTGTTGTGACAGGGGTCTATCTCATCTGTCTGAAGATTTGTCTTTTACTTGGACCACAAACTTTTTACTAGGTGATTCTCCCCGCTGAAGATTCTCCCACTGAACAAGTATTTAGTTCTGGAGCTGAAGTATTTCACACCCTGAGGGCCTAAAAACACCGGTGGTGCTTCTCCTTGTAGTTAGAAGGTGTGTTTGTGACCTGCTTTAATTCTCAAAGCAACAGCCTGTGAAAATGAAAAACTTTAAGTAATGAACTCTTAAAAGGCCTTCACATGTTCTTAGCAACAGCAGGAGTCACATGTAGCACTTCACTCCAGCAGATGTTAATTGCTTTAAGCTAAAACAAAGGTGGATGAGGAACCTTTATTCTCCACGGAGCGGCCGTCCTTCCAGGGGTTTATAGTTTGTGAAGTTTTGGCTCCTGAACGAAATGTTGACAGTATGTGTCTGCTCAAAGGAAACACCTGCATGGTGTCTATGAGGACCTCAGGGGCCACAGTGAAGCCTTTGAAGTAGTGGAAACTCACACACAGCCACAGACAGAAACATAAACAGACCCTAAGTCAATCCTAATTCCAACATTAACCCCCACACCAGTGTGCTTCAATGTGACGGCTGAGGGAACATCTCAGAGGTAGTATTTGTATTATCCTATGGAGAACTTCTGGACCTCACAAATAGTTGTAAAACAGGGGAAGCAACATGTAAAAGTGCATATAGACCTGTATAAGAAACACGCCTCCATATGCTGGATTTATTTTGAGTGTGCGGACCCAAGGAAACATTAGCCTTGCTCTGTTTGAAGACGATAAAGCTTAAGCCTTAAAGGGTTTCAATAATCACCACATTTCTTTAAACACAATGTGTATTTCCCAAAATGTTTCCTCTAAGAAATCCTTTTGCATCTGGATTCTAACTTGTATAAATCGCTTAAATCCCAAAGTACTTTACTCTATTAATTAGTTAATAGAGTATCCGTTGTTTAAAACACTACCACCTTTACCTTCAAGTACTTTTTATATCTCATTGCGTCTCTTCTTATCACTTCTGTCTTCCCCTCTTCTCATATCCTCTCCTCTGGGTCACTGGGTCAGGGCCCCAAATGATACTGAGCAGTAAACACCATCTTCAATTTATCTTCAGAACCAACACAACACACTTCAAAGCTCAGATGATTAATGACAAGAAACCGATAAACACTGCTCGTCCATTTGTCCGAGTTCAAAAACATCAGACTTCCTTATATATAAATCTGACCAAGAGCTAATAAATACTTTGGATTTGCCTTTTTGACCTAATAAGCAAAAGACCTTCCCAACAGGAGATAAGACAGATAATTCTTCTCCTGGTGACACTGATGTTTACAATGACATCTGTAAAGAGTTTATGCAGAGATAAGTCATCATTAGTCAACATCCTTTTGTACCTTCACACTTAAACAAATGAAACCGTAATTACGAGCTTATCACAATATCTCTGAAGCGATATGGACATTGGCAGAACAGATTTTTCTTCAAAGTTTACCCTGAGGTAACACGAGATCGACAATATCAATGATGTCATTAATCCAAAAGCATTGCAGGTGGATGTAAACATCTACCAATGCACTGGGATGAAAGGTGTTTTCTAATCTAAGTTTAAGGTGCACAAATATTTTTGTGTTAAAGCTGCGTAACATGTGTCCTGTGAGCAGCGGATGAACCAACAGCATTTTAATCACGATCCACAAATCTATTGTTTTAGTTTCTCTCAGTGTTTTTGCAGCGTTTAGTAGAATTAACTAAATACTGATATTTCTCTTGGGAGTTGGTGGAGACTAAAATAGATCTAACGGGAGGGTTTGACTAATCAATTCACCTAACAAGCATGTCTGTAGACTGTGGGAGGAAATCAGAGTGCCTGGAGAAAACCCAGATGTACAGGGAGAGCATGCAAACGCCACACAGAAAGGCCTGAGCTGAGATTTGAACCCCAAACCTTCTTGCTGTGAGGTGCAAGTGCTATTCACTACATCATCGCCCCTTTTGGAAAATGTATAATTTTCAAATATTATGTTGGTTAGACTAACAGTTCCCCCCACTTATCAGTGACTCTCTACTTTATTCTGTCAGACTTTGTTGTGTTTGATATTTAATAGGCTCCAGTTATTGACAGTCCTCTCAGATCCATCACAGCCTGACTGACAGAATAGCTGATTGAAGCCATGCTGCAGAGAGGTCAGTAAAACCAGGAGGATATAATTTTCCTGGAGTGGTCAGAGATGACCTCCACTCAAAAGGATGGTCTGTCAGAAGCTTCTGACAAAAACACATCATGAAACTTCAGCTAGCTGCGCCTCAGAGACGCTCCTCATGTTGTAAACTGTAAGGTCGCGGCATCGATGCCAGTCAAGTTAAAATTCTGTACATTAATCAGAAATGTAATTATAAACACCAAGTGCTGGGATTTGATTTCCTGCTGTGTTGTGACAAACGTATAAGTAGAGAGCTAAATTTGACTTGGTTGCATCTTAGGAAGATTATTTAAATATTCAGGGCATGTGAGGACAGCGGGTTTAATTAACCAGGGTTAGTGCCAGGACTAGGGTTAGGGTTGTGGACTAGGGTTAGGGTTTCGGGTTCGACAGGTCGTAGAGACTCGAAACCAAGTCCTACCCCCCCATTTTCAGGTGCCCGGATCGCGGCGGTACAATTCCCAAGTCCCAACGACATCCGGTTCCGGAGCTATGGGCCTCTTCCAAACCAGGGTTAGTGCCGGGATTAGGGTTAGGGTTGTGGACTAGGGTTAGGGTTTCGGGTTCGACAGGTCGTAGAGACTCGAAACCAAGTCCTACCCCCCCATTTTCAGGCGCCCGGATCGCGGCGGTACAATCCCCAAGTCCCAACGACATCCGGTTCCGGAGCTATGGGCCTCTTCCAAACCAGGGTTAGTGCCGGGACTAGGGTTAGGGTTGTGGACTAGGGTTAGGGTTTCGGGTTCGACAGGTCTTAGAGACTCGAAACCAAGTGCTACCCCCCCATTTTCAGGCGCCCGGATCGCGGCGGTGTGTTTGTGTTTTCAGCTCAGTCTATGACCTCAAAACATACACAAATAAAGAAATAAAAATCAACTAATACAGTTTTAAGGTTTGTTTTTTTCCAGATAAAAATGTTCTCAGTCAGCAAACTTCATCCTTATTTTAACCTGAAATGATTATTGTTTCAGGCCTAAATCTGATTCATCTCAAACTTTAACTGCGGTACTTTGAATTGATTTTATTAATCATCAAAACAACTGCAATTGTTAACTTTTGATCTAGTTTTTCTTCTCTTTTTTTTTTTTTCTGTTAACAAACAAAAACCCCCATATGGCATATGTTGAGGCCAATAATGTAATAACAGCTGATAACGTACTAAATTTGCCTTTTTTGAAATGTAATAGGCCAATAACGCAATAACTGGCCAATAATGTAATGAAAGTCCTGGACCGATAACGTAATAACTTTTGACTAATAACTTAATAATTTATTGCATTACTGGCTCAGTTATTACATTTGCAAAGTTTTTTTCTTTTACCAGGCCAATAATGTAATAAGCAGCCAATAATGTAGAAAATAAAGTTATTATGTTATTGGTTATTACATTATCGGCTGTTACTACATTATCAGCTGTTATTATTACATTATTGGCTTCAACAGCATTTTCTCTATTAGGATCTATAGCTACAGAACAGATGTAATGCTCAAGTTTGGCTCTATAAATATTTATCTGCCCCACAGTTGTAGCAGCCCTGATTCAGAGCTAATTCAGAGTTTAGAAATATAAAATGTTGACGGTGATATTAATGCAAGTTTAACAGAGAGAATCAGACTCCCTAATGTGCAGTGATGTGATCAGCTACATCACTCTGCAGGAGTTGTTGAGACGACAGAAACAGTGAACTCACACTTGTGCAATAGTGTGACAGTGTTCGTCGTACCCCCTAAACAAACTGCAAATACTGTCTTTGAAATACTGTTGGTAAAACCCTGATTGGTGTAGGTTGAGCAGCTGTTCAGTGCCTTGCTGATGGACACTTCAACAGTTGATCTTAAAGTAGGAGATGAGACCTTTTGATCAGTCACATCCACCACACAGACGTTTTCCGCCTTTCCAGGAATTGAATCCAGCCACATTCCATGTAAATGTCTCTTCTACTAATCATTTGGCTACTGCCGCCCCAAAAGCTTTTCAGTAGTCTGTAGCCATCCAGTGATTCAACCATTAAAAGGAAAAAGCCAGAAAACCAGCTGGGATCTGCAGACGCTTTGTAAAAGATCAAGGTTTTCCATGAGCTCACCAGCCTTTCCAGTTTGAAGTAAACCTCTTCTGTCAACCTTTTCCTCACATCACACAAATTCAGTGTCTCCTCTATTGTTTTAATTATTCAGTGTTTTTAAAAATGTGAATTAATCATCAGTCTTTATCAAGCTGTCTTTTAGTGCTCAGTGACAAATATGAGCGTGCAGAGCTTTAATGACATCTCATAGCAGTACCCCTGGTGTTGAAATACTGTAGGTTAATAATTCAAAGTGTTTCACAACTGCTGCAGTAAAACCTTTATTTAAGCCCCAATGGAAACACAGCTTTTGACTGTCTCAGTTTAACACTGTGTGTTAAAGGGCATATCACATTTTATAGGTTTGACCAGAGTGGAGATCTGGGGTGCACACTGTTTGTATACATTAGTTACATCATTTCCAATGGCCTGAGAAAGGGTGCATGTGCACTTTTACAGTATTCTCGAGAGGTCCAGGCGTCCATATGTGGGATGGAGGTCTGCGTTAGCACACGTGTGCTCGTGTGTGGGGGTTTGTGTTTGTGTCTCAGCATGGTTATGTGTATGTGTGTGTTTTTTTAATGCTGGATTGCCTCAGACAGAGGGGTACCAAAATTATAGTCTTGGGAAAACGTGGGTGGGGACTAATTGTTCACCCCTTTGGGCACATCTGCCTGAATGCAACAGTGATAATGTAAAAACCGTTGAACTGATTTGTCAACACCATTTAGACAACAGTTTAAATTTCATTGTTTACCACATAAAAATTGCAGCACATTCAGTTTTTCTCCTTTTTGTTTGTTTGTCTCCTTTTTGCTTTAGACATATTGGGGACGGCTGTGGCTCAGGTGGTAGAGCGGGTCGCCTGTGAACCATAAGGTCATTGGTTCGCTCCTCTTGTCCATGTGTCAAAGTGTCCTTGGGTCCTTGGGCAAGACACTGAACCTTAAGTTGCTCCCAATGGTGGCTAGTGCCTTAGATGGCAGCTCAGTATCCATTGGTGTGTAAGTGTGTGTGTGAATGGGTGAATGAGTTGCCTTGTAAAGCACATTGGGACCTAGCTAAGGTCATGAAAGCACTATACAAATGTACTCCATTTACCATTTACCATATTGAACCACCAAATCCAATATTCACGGGTCTTTCTCCTTCACTGGGATACCCCAAGGCCTGGTGCTGGGACCTCTTCTCTTGATAAAAGGTCACATCACTTCTCTTACATTTGCTATGTCGATGATGTCTACCTCTATCTGTGGGACAGATTGTCTGCATGTATATTACCTCAGCCAAAAGCTTCTGCCAAATGAATGATTGAAACATAAACTATCATCATCTGTAAATGTCCAAATGTTACAACGTAAACACACAATAGGTGATGACTGCATAGTAATCAAAGTAGCCTCATGATTTCCTTTAGGAAAACCACAATTTGTATCCAAGTGATACTGTGATGATGCTGTGTGCACTTTCACAACCATGTACACGCACACAAAAGCTCGAGGCATGAGAAGGTAACCTTCACCGCACAAAAACAGTGAGTTGAAGAGCTGCTACGTAATGCTGTAATCAGTAGGAGGAATTTGACACAAGGTTATATAAACTACTCAAAAGCTCGAGCAGACAGTAACACCCGACAGGAGGTGGGTTTTCGTCTAATGACCAAATTAGGCTTAAACAGAGCCTGAGACTTTTTTGTGGGAGTGAAGTGACAGTGAGAATGAGAGCTACAGTAGTTTTGTTATTCCCGTCTGTTTTGTCATCTTGAAGAATGAATCTGCAAACACAGAATCCTCTGGTAAAGAACAGGAACAATAGCTACATTTCAGTGCTGTCAAAATGAAGGAAGACTGTGGAGACAACACTGTAGACTCACATTAAGCTCCTGCAGTCTGAGGTGTAATTGCAAGTATTTGCATGACGCCAAGCTAGGCATAGCTGGCCAGAGCTGTACTTGTTTTTCTCATCTCCATGGAAGGACCAGAGCCTCCAGAATATGAGAGCACCTTTAACCTCTTAACCCTGCCACACCTCAGTCCCTCAGCTGAGCAGACTCCCACTAAAGAGATCACCCGCAGGCAGTGTGCACATTAAAAATACAGCATCCAGACCATGATGAAATAAACTTCTGTGATAAATAAACTGTAAATTTTTAATAGGTGGCTGCTGTCTTCTGCTTTTTCTGACACTATACCAACCCCCTCACACACACCTCCAGCTCTCACACACTTGACATATGTTACGTTAACCAGACATCAGCCTTGGTCAGGTGGTGTCAGGGAGAAGGTGAGCTCATCTGGGAAAATCATACAGGAGACAGCTTGATGTGACAGAAAAAACATTGAGGGTATGCTGACAAAAAAAAAAGCTTTTTGTGGCACTTGACATGAGATGAACGCAACAAAACCAAATCCTTTCACCAACAAAAAAGAAATGAAATAATTAAGTAAAATATATATAGCATTAAGCAACACTAGTATCCTGGGATTTAAAGAGGTCCTCCTTTCTAAGAAGTGATGCACTGTTGTGTTTTTCTGGGACACTGAGAAATGTAACCATGGCAACAATGTGTATTTGTTATGAAGTGCTGAGCCCGAACCATCAAGAAAACACTGCAGATGAAAAGAGACGCAGGGAGGAATAAAAGAGACAAAGACATGTTAAAATGGAGAGAGTGGCCGGGTGGAGGAGGTCGCTCCGGTGTCAGCTGTGTTTCAAACACCTTCAACAAGCTGCTGCTCAAATGAGTTGAGCTGAATTCAACTTACTGCAGGTGAGGTTACTGTACCTACGACAGAAGTCAGACTGGAAATATGAGAGTTTCTGATAATTCTGGACATGTGGAGAACTGCAGGAAAACTGTTAAAGAGACTGTGCAGCAGAGGTGAAGTCGAGACGCTCATGACCACACAACTTTTGATGTTTTGAAACTCGGTACAGGTCCCAGTACAGTTTCAACATTAACCCATAAGAGGAAATTTAGTCGTCAAGGGGGGGATTTTGGGGGTACTGTTATGTAATAGAGACATTTACTTTTTCAGGGAAGTAATGTGATTTCTTGGGATTATGTGGCTTTCTATTGGTACAGCACTGCAAAAAATTACCACAAAACAACATGAAAACAAGAGTTTCGAAAAGCAATGAAATGTGCAGTCTACATGCATATAAATGTATTATTCTAATTTCAGAAACAGTTTTTCAAGCTAACTGTCAAAACTCAGACCAGAAGCATGATGTGCAATCAGGGTTTTCATAATAAAATAATTTTGATTCATGACTCCCCTGGAGCTGTGGTGGATTCTTGCAACAACAGGATCTACAGTTTCTAACCCAAGTATGCAGTTTAAATACAGCACATCTATTTACATGCTGGTTGCAGATAAATACCAAGTGCAGTTTAGAGAGCAGTTTCTGCCCACATTTTACTCATGCATGGATATTATGATGTTAATGTGAGACCGAAATGTCTTAGTTTTTATCTTCTGGAAATGAAGATGTAATTTATGCTTTCATAAATTGTCATCCAGCCTCATTATAACGTCAAATTTTCAGTTTGTTTATCATCTAACTGTACAGCTAAAGGACGTTCCCACCAGCCTCAATGATTGTTCGACTAAGTGCCAAATATCATTAATTATTGCTGCAATTAATAAAGACTGGTAATAGTATTAATGGGATAGTAGAAAATCTAACACAATCTGATTAACTCTGTTGTCAGGCCTCTCAGTAACACAGGTCTCCTTTGTTACGCTTGGCTGCATCCTCTCAAACAGCTGACAGACATGTGCAACTGATGTTTCATCTGCTTTATAACAGACTGACTGAGGGACAATAACAATAATTTGGTAATTTTTGGGCTCGAGTCCCAGAATTCATATACACATATACTTCACAGTTTACATCAAAGCAACAAGGCAGTAAAAATCTGGTAAGTCATCTCAGTGGTCAAGTGGCCAGAGTCAACAAGGCACAGGAGCTGCTACAGTGTATTTTTTTTATTGTCCATGATCTTGGATGTGCACACTGTGGTCTGCTTTATGACTCCAAACTACGCAGAAGTGCAGTGAGGGGGTTTACAGAGACGCTCCTAGAGAAGAAGGGTGGGAATGTTATTGATTATCGTCATGGCGATAGATGGAGATGTGTATACTCAGTGTTGGAAAGGTTCTGTGTGTGTGTGTGTGCATGTGTGTGTGCTTGGTAGTATATCTGTGTATCTGCACACTTTTATTGCTGTGTATGTTAATTCAGCTGTGCACACACTTCAGAACGCTTCATGTTTATGTGTGTGTGCACAGAGATCCTGCAGAGGTCCAGATGTGTGGGGTTTTTGCTTATTGGTGACACCCACAATAAATCAAAACACTTTAACTAATGAGCAAAAAGAGGAAACAGAGAAGAGGTCTAACAAACAGAACGGAGAGAAAACAGATGAGTGTAGATTGGGAGATGTAATAAAATAGAGAGATGGTTAAGTGGAGGAGAAAACTGCCTGTGGAGAGACAACAACAAAATAAAAAGTGATGTACATGGATATCTGTGTTGTGAACATGACAATAGCTGGTAATCAACTAATATGTTATTGATATTAGAAATAATATACATCTGGTTGGTTGAGAAAATTCAGAAATATACATGAATTTTGAAGCCTGTGTGCCCATAGTGAACCTGGAGGTCTTGGTTATTCCCGATGCAACATGTATTATCTAATATATTTTTATAGGTAGCCATGATTGAGTTTAAATGGGTATTTCTTAGCTAACTTACACTGGACTGTTCATCAACACCCTGAGACAACACCCTTTTTCTTTTAACCCACTGCAGCCTCATTTCACCTGGCAAACCCCTCAACCACTTCCATGTGGATCATCAGTTTATCATTAGCACTACGGATTTTCTGGGACAAAGAGAGTATTCTCACACAAACAGACCCACATCATCTGACCTCGCCTAAAAGATGTGCCCTCTCAGCGCCATGGTCCTTCACATCACTGGAGCAGCTCAGTTGATTGGACTTCCCCACGTCTTCAGTGACTTTGCACTTCTGCGTTTTTTAATTTTTTTTGTTTTATTCAGTTGTGTATGTGCCTCTTCAGAGATGAACTATTCCCCTTTTCCTTTTCCTGTACTAAAACCTGAATGTCAGTCATGTGATTCATCCTCTAGGTCTCTGTGTCTGTAACTCAAGCGGTAATATGACCGTTTGGAAACTGTGGTTTTGTTTGTATTTGGAAGTGCAGGAATGTTCATGTTGACATCTTTGACATGAGAATTTATGAATGAATATGTATGATTTCCTCTGTTCACTTGATAAATATTTATGTTTGTCATGCTTTGGTCTCATAGTTGACTTAAGAGACACTGACTTAAAAAAAATAACAGTAGTAGAAAAAACAATAGAGTTGACCTTTATGGCTACATTCCACTCCCACCATGACTGTTTATATGATGCCCATAAATCTCAGGGGAATGATATAATATACATATATATACACACTTACACACCTTCCTAATATACTCAAGTTGAACATCTGGCACTGAACCTTTGTCATCAAGAAAAAAATTTAATATCTTGAAATCTTATAAGTCCAGTTTTATTGACTCTAGATACAAACACACACTTGTGGGAAACCGTGGTACACAACATGTCAAGCTGAAGGAATCTGAGCAAACGGGTGTAATCATCCCCGCAAGTATTTTCAAGATATTTATTTGATGACTCCATTCTTATTTTTTAATGACATTCATTTGGTGACTCAGTTTACAGTTTATTATCCATGATTAGCTGTGAACCCATAAAGATGGTAAATGTGGATCAAGTCAATACAACAGAGATGTATGAATATTTTCATTACTTGGTAACCCCGTGTAGTTTATGTGCTTAATGTTGAGAACTGAAGTTTATTGTTGATTTTCTTGTCATCATTTAATGATGCAAATATTTTGTGTAGATTTGTGGAAAACATGCAACCTTCTCCTCCACCATCCTCTTCGTTTTCTGTTTCGAGTACGTCTCTTGTTAACTGAAGTTTTGTGTTTTAAAGTCAGTTTGAAGGTCAAGTGATGCTCATGTGTCAAGACAACCAATCAACTTGAAGCAATGGAAACAACAATTTTGTTGTGAACTCTACTTGATGTTTTTTTTTTTAATGAGCATGGTCTTTATGTTTTAAATGAAAAACATTAAGTGGACGCAGAGAGACAAACACAATGTGTGACTCACAGGCAGGTAGAAATACAAGAAGCAAGCTTCAAATATAAAGCTGGTTCAGGATACAGGCAGGAAGCTAGTCTAACATCCAAAGTCTAAATTCAGACATAAAAAGCTAACAAGATACCAGCATAAAATCAGGCTAATGAAAACCAAACCATCTTCCACACCTGCTTATCTAATTAGGGGGCTGGACCCTATCCCAGCTGGTAATGGGCCAGTTCATCACAACACACACCTATGGTCAATTTAGAATAATCAATTAACCTAACGAGCATGTGTTTGGCCTGTGGGAGAGTCCTTAGAGAAATCCCACACATGCACAGGGAGAACATGCAAACTCCACACCGAGAGGCCCGAGTGGAGATTTATACCTAGAACCTTCATGCTGTGAGGTGTCAGCGCTAAATACTGCTCCAATCCAGCAGCAATAAACAACCCAAACCAAGATGGAAAGGACTGAAAAAAAAAATGTTGAGAATATTTGGGGTTCTTTATTAACTGTGTACTGAAATGATAAATAACAAATTTTATCAATAATGATGACATCTACTGATTGAGAGGAATACTTCATTGTAAATTTCCAAACAGCCTTTATAGCTAGTTTAGCATTAATTAGCATTAGTTTGAAATGACAGAAATAAAAGGCAATTTAATGTCCTGTTTCTGTTTTCCTTCACTTTAGCTATAGTTACTCTTTTTTAATCATGGTAAACAAAAGCTCCTTTTATTGGGAGTCCTGTTTTGAATCATCTGTAGTATAAAGAAATGGGTCATTAATTATTTATGTGAAAAGCACATGGAACACATTTTTATTTTAACTTTTAAGTTGCGTGTCTGTGCTTGTGTTGCGTGTGTCATTCAAGAGAAATCACACTGTTTCCCTCAAACCGTCAGTGTTGCACAATGAAGCAGATCAGACGTCATATTGAAAGACGTCATTAAATGGTAACAATAGACAATGTTGCGAAGTCAGTAACTTTCCTAGCAATTAAGTTAGACTAAATTAAGTCGTTTACAACAGTCGTTAAAAAAAAAAAAATCCTGTAGGAACCTCTGAATTATTTTCAAAATGCAGATCTCCTAGAAGAAAACATTGATCTCCAGCATATAGACTCTAACCTACATTTCTGCTAAGAATTACCAAACACCATGAATTTGGTCATGCTTATCTCACAGACAGGATGTTGAGGCTTTTTACGAACTAATGAAATCAGATTTCCTCTCAGAGGGTCCTTCATGTGTCCACTGTAGCCGACGTCTGCCGAAGTCCACCACATGTTTCTCATGCATTGATTTTCACGCATTGGGTTACACACTGAGGTTTTGTTTGGAGTCTAAATCAAACATAAGTTCGGAGGTATGCTGCATTATCAAACAGATGACGCCCAGGGTGTCCTGCCAGTCTGGTGTCCTGGGGCATGTACCAGGCACAGGGATCATCCCGAGCTGAAGGCTGGCTTTTTTTTTCCCCACATCATAAACTCTGTGGAAATATGTGAAGAGCTAGCTGGCTTTATAAGATCAGGATAAACACTGCAGCAATGCATTACACATGGATGGTATTAAATGTTGTTCAGGGATGTAGGAACCTAAACTGATGCTTTAGAATCAAAGCACCTCAAACTGCACCAGAAAATGTGATGAAACCAAAACTAGTGCTGGACGAAACCTTTTTAGGTCATTTTTTCACTTATGCTGTAGAGTTCATAGAAACAGGTTCGGCAGTTGGTGCCAGTTACTGTATTTTCCGGACTATAAGCCGCTACTTTTTTCCGACCCTTTGAACTGAAACACCGGTGTTTGTCATGTATCGGCAGCACGAAGCTCGTTGGCTTTTTACAAGCTAGCAAGCGCCGTGCCGCTGATACAGTTAGCCTCGTCACATCAGACCCGGTCAGAGTGGACCACATGAAACTGTTCGAATAAATTCAATAGCGGCTTATAGACAGGTGCGCTCAATAGTCCGGAAAATACGGTACTTTACTACACCCTGAAAAATACTTGGTTGTTTTAACCTAGAACTGGGTAACTATTGGACTAGCTACATGCTAGGATAA
>OOFC01047807.1:22316-64196 GCA_900323345.1 Pseudochromis fuscus
ACAAGCTAGCAAGCGCCGTGCCGCTGATACAGTTAGCCTCGTCACATCAGACCCGGTCAGAGCGGACCACATGAAACTGTTCGAATAAATTCAATAGCGGCTTATAGACAGGTGCGCTCAATAGTCCGGAAAATACGGTACTTTCAACTACTGCTGATCTGTTTATGTCAGTAAATTGTGATCATAGATGTACATGCAATGGACAAAGCTAATGTCACATCACCTGTTTGTTTGTGGACTCATAGTTTGAAGTCAGGTGTTTGGCTATTGAACATCACTATGTTGGTTGTTGAGCCAGAAGAGACCATATTTGGATATGAAGGGAAGAGTGAGGAGGCGGGTCTGACCCTTGAACTAATGGTCACTGCTGAATGTGTATGAGTCGTGAGTTGAGAGCTGGTCTCATTGGAGACTAGAGCTGCCAATCAAACTAACCACGCCCCCAATCTTTATCTTTTTTTAAGCCTAAAATCTAATTAATGATGAAACAATTTTCAGATGGACCAGATCACTGATAATGAGAGTTGACTTTTAGCTAATAACATGACAATAGTATGAGTACTAAGAGTATTTCATGATTGAAAATGATTTTTGAATTGAAGTCAACTGGATCCAGAGTTTTTTTGGAGCCAGTCTCTAGAGGACATCAGGAGTATTGCACTTTTTTCCCTTTGGCATTGGCCTCATTTTTGAAACCGTATTGCTTCATTAATTTCTATATACAACCTATGATCATAAGTTGTTTAAAAATGGCCTATATGAGAATTTCCTTACTTCTAACTCAACAATACGACTGTGTTGGAAAACCAGAATGACCTGATGTTTGTTACAGTTGCAGATGGGAAAGAGGAACAACCTTCATGAAGTGATTTTCTGTCACAGATGAAATGCAGCAAATTCTCAGGCAGCAGTTCAATGTGGCTTGTTGTTTCTTTTGTTTTGTCTGATCTCCATCAACGAGAAACCCTAAGCTAGACAGAGTTTTTTGGAGCCAGCATCTAGTGGCCATCACTGGTATTACACTGTTTTGCACTGGTTGCTTCATTCATTTACAGTCTGTGATTGGGATGCAGCCAAAATATGGTCACACATTTACAGCATGTTCAGTGTGTAGCCCTCCAAGTTTTTACGGTTTGTTTACTTGTTGACATTATAATAAAAACAACTTGCAGTTTGGAAACTTCTCCAGATTTTCTTTTCGTTGATGCAGCTGTTTTCTCTAAAATCTCCCAAAATCCCTGTTTACCTATTAAGTGCTGCCATGTCGTGCATGTGACATGAGGTCTGTAGACAGCTTTACAGGATATGTAGTATATACAAGGCCTTGCATTTTATTTCCACTGATAAATGTCTTCAACCGTCTGCAATGATGAATATTCCTGAATAAATAAAAAAAGCATTAAGTTAAAACCTTTTAGTGTAAGAATATTTATTAATCCAGCCTAATCAGGACTGTGTGTTTTAAAATAGATTTAAACAGTTAGATGTAAATACTGTCAAATCATGATTAATGCATAGTTAGTACATATAGCAAGTACCTGTCCTAACTTTAGCTGAAGTTAGTCTGCGTGTATAGGATCCATCACTCATAGTAAACATTTCATTTAGAGATTGTGTTTTCTGTGCCTTTAACTTCTCTGACGCTTCACAGCCTGAACAACAAGAACACACTGCATTGTCTTTATGAAGGACATTGTGCACAGTGCTCTGCATGAAGTGGAACCAAACCAGTGCTGCTTCCCAGAAAGAGACCTGACATCTGCAGTCTGAGAAAAAACAGCCGTATTCTATGATTTGTGATCTATTAAGAGCTGCCAATGGCTGTGATGCAGTGATATGATAATGTGATGAGAAAGCCATTGCCAGTAAGATTCGCTTTTGGCTATGATGCTGTGATAATATGGCATGACAGCATCAACGCCAAAAACAACAAGGGATACAGTTTTTTTTTTTTTTTACCTCACAGCACAACAATCACAACTCTGTCTGCTGTTGAAAATGGGTTTTTGAGTGTCTAATGCCCCTGAGTGTTGCGCTACAGAAAATCACAGTCTCTCATTTGTATGGTTCCTATTTACATACTTCATCTATAGCTATGGTCCACAGTCTGATTGAATGGGTTTTTCACATGTGCATTTTGAGGTCTACCAAACAGCGTTGGCTTGTGGTTTGCTGGGACTGTGTATCCGGAAACCACACGCTAACACCACTTTAGTCAACTCTTGCTTCATATAGAGGATTTAGATTCCCAGTGCTCTTTTCCACTCTCATGATCAGCCTCTTCGTATGCAACTGACTCCTTATTGAAAGCATGCACATGAAAAAAAAAAAAAGATGACTGATGAGTTGGGCTGTTGTCCTGGCTCCATGATGAAGTGTGTGGTGTCAGTGGATACCAACGTACTGACAACAGCATCCAAACTGTGAAATATGTGACAGGCAAATCCTTTCAAACGTCGAATCAAAGATGGTGAACAGGCCGTCTGTGGATTCAATTTGTTTCAGGAGCAACAGTCACAACTGAAATTTTTGAGTCATGAATTACTGTCAATAATTACTTTTGATGCTGGAGTTCAGTGTGAAGGGCAATGATCTGTGTCGAAAACAAAGAGTGTCAAAAAAATGTTTGCAGTATAGGCTGTTGGCTTCCAGTGCGCTGAATCATCCAAAGCATGAACATCTTCCAGTGTCACAGATTTCAGTCCACGACCAATCCAGAGAAAGCTGCCTCAGCAGATTTAGCTCATAAGCGAACCGTTTTATACAAAAAGAAGTGTCCAAAATTTCATCACAGGAAACGTATAGCTGTTAGTGTCAAAGTGCATGCATCTACAATCAGAGGGTAACTGTATACATTTGACCTGCATGGGAGCTGTGCCAGGAAAAAGCTTTTATTGTCCAAAAAGAACATTACAGCAAAACTAAAGTTTGTTGTAATGATCATATAGACAAAGGCTGGGACTTTTGGAAGGATCTGGACAGATCAATCAAAGATTTTAAAAAGTGTATCGCCACGGTAACAGTGACGAACACGGCGTTACAGGAGAAGAACCTCACAGCAGCTGTGGTGGAAAAGTTGATTCAGTGAATTTTGCATCATATTAAAAACTGCTTGAAGATAATATGAGGTCATCTGTAAGTTAAAATTGAACATCTTAACATGTTTCTAAGCGTATCCACAACAAATCCACAAAGGAATGGATCTATAAGGAGAAATGAAGGGTTGTATTAGATTAATGTAAGTGGAGGACTTCTGCACGATGAAGTATGACAGTGTCAGAGACAAGTGGACAATTTGGCAAAAATGACAAAGAGGTGTATTTGTATTTTTTCACACAACTGCATATGTACTGTATATATCATATTATACATATCATCAGTTTAACATCAGTCAAAATAATCACGTTACTGTACAGAGCATTGAGGCTTGTGCAACCAGTCTACACACAACAATACAAAGCAGAGGATATGAAGTCTATTTAGATGGCAACTAAATGAACAAACCTCACAACTTTCAATGTGAGATTGTGACAGAATGTCCAGCTGAATATATGTATCCCTTATAGTGATAGTGTACTGCATACACACACAATCATGCACACATACATGATGAAACCAGGTCAGATAAGGTTACTTTATTTATACCCATAGGTAGATTTGTTTCACAGTTAGGTTCAAACATCTCACATCAGGCACAAATAATACACAAGTAACAATGAAAGGCCAACATGAGCTGTCAGTACGACAGGAAATAGAAAATAAAAATGCCCTTGGCTCCGCAAATCTGGAGATAAAAGAAGTAAAAGAGAAAATAAAAGACAGGACAAAATGAGACAAACACCTCTTGGATAAAACCAGGGCTAAAAAGAGGTATAAAAGAAAGGTAAAAACCCTTAAAAGAAGTTTAAAATCCAGTACAGAAGAGAGTTTAACAATACATAAAACCCAAACAATACATAAATATGAGATAAGTAAAAGGGAATAAATGACTAAATTATGTGCACAACATTTCCTATAATTTGTTCAGTGCTGTGACAGCAGCAGGAATAAAACTGTTTTTGTACCGTTGGGTTTTACACATTGGGACCTTAAACCTCCGTCCAGAGGGAAGATGGGAATAAAACACAAGTTAAAAGAAGGTTAGTGAGAGACACAGAGCAGCAGAGTGAAAGAAGCTGCTCTGCAATCGCTCCCCTGAAGATCAGATTGCTCAACTGTTTGGGCAAGCCCTTAATCCCCCCAAAGAGAGACAAGCACCCACACACACACACACACACACACACGCACACACACACACTCTGATATAGACTCCCAGGGCTCCCTTGTATCTGCTGTGTGGGTGTTCCGGTCACACTGACTCATTAGGTGACACAGTCACCCAGGATTGATGACGAAGGCTGACATGTGCTGTTGTGTGTGTGTGTGTGTGTGTGTGTCTGTGGGAGGTTACCCCAAAGACAGAGATATCATGCGATGCCAAACAAGGGCGAATCCAAACCTCCACCAGGCAGCTTTGTTCCCGTTGCTGCTGAGGTCCCTTTAACAAGAGGAGGAAAAAAAACACAAAATAAGCAGAATTTATCAACAGTATCATTTGCAGTATTATTAGTTAATTATTTATTGTGTCAAACCCACAATGACGTCTTACGTTACACTGCAAACAAAGCATTTTCCAAACTCTACAAATAAAACCAGTCGCTCAGAAGGATTCTTTAGTAAAACACAATTTGAGTTTCTGAATTCATCCAGAAAGAAGGATGTTTTATTCAGTAATGTCATTAAATAATCTGAAAACTGGAATTAATCTTGAGACACCTAAATCTTCCTGATTCATAGCTGTACACAGAGGAATCCTGAACTTTTGGTTAAATTTGGTTTTACATAAGGCTCTGTGCTGTAGTTTGTTCTTATTTTATTTCTTTTTTCCCCCCAAATCAGACCATCTGTTTGTATTTTAGGTTTATACCACACATATCTAATCCATTTTTATGTGTAATAAGAAACATGGCTTGCTGACTGCAGTTAAAATTTCAAAATACAGGGGTTTAATATTTTTGTTTTTGTTTGTTTTATTATTTTTTTATTACATAGAAGAAGAACTTTGGGATATATTTATGTATGAGGAACTGAACAATATTAATAATGAGTTTAAAATAGGCTATTATATTAGAAGATAGGTTATGATTTCTGTAGTGATATTAAACTCCACTGTGAGGATTTTACTAAATCCAACAGGCCCGTCATCACAGTGACACAGGAGATGTAACACTTAATACAAAAACTAACATGGATGACTTCAAGTGGGTGCTGAGTCTGTTAATTACAGCAGATTATGCATCGATTTATGTAATACAGGCCGACAGGTTTGGCAGGCGGCTGGGGTCAGTGAGATCATGAGTGGGCATCACTGTGGGATTTAAGGGAGTGTTCACAAAATACAATGAATCAGTGTGAGTCCATCATTAAAGTTATTTATCTCATAATTATTCTACTGAAATGACCCTGGCACAGGTTTGTGTGTTTTGAAGCCACATGTTTATATCACAGTTTAGCCATTTTTGAAAACATTAATCCAGCATCTGAGGCACTGGGGCAACATGACTCCACTGTATTTGACATCCGTGTAGTTCTGTCTGTCCCAACTCATTTCTGTGACATTTAGTGGTTCACTCTGCTGAGAAGGTCCAATCACTCATGCTCTTGCTTAACACTGGTGTCTTTGGCATCACAGGCCTGCATACTGCATTAAGAGTGCAATGGGAAACACAAAGTCTTTTCTTCTGCAGAGCTAAAAGGCGACATGTGGAATATAATACTTTATATAGAACCAAACCAGCTTCATTACAACACAGTTTTAAATCCAGGACTGCAGAGGTGGAATTACAAAACATGAAGTTACAGTTTACTTGGCCATGCTCAGATTGTTTTTGTGGTACATCTGAAACAATTGTGCTTGCTTCACTGTTCAGGTTCTGATCCAAAGTATCTTTACCTAAAGTTACACTGCAGATGAACACACTGTTGTGATACTGAGCAAAACCTACTGTCAGTCAGACTCAGCTAATCGCTTTGACCTCAGTGTAATCACAGTCGCTCCCACCACATCAGCTTATTTGTCAGCATGTTTCCACAACAATGATTACACATTGATGATTGGCCCATGCCCTGGATGGGACCCGAGCCCCCTGTTGGCCGTCAGACTGATGGCGGACTCACACCCGGTGATGATGTCATGCTGGTTGCAAAGTTGTTTTTCTCTCTCACTTGTCTTTCACACAACTAGTCATGTTTCAGGGGGTTTACATTAACTTAGTTTCATTTTCTGGAGATGTATGTGATTTTACCATCACTACATGTTCCCTCTCCATAATTTTAAATCAAGCCTTGGTAATGATTTTCCTTGTTGTGACTTTTTATCACTAAAATCAAGTTCGGGTTGTCTCCACAACGTGGGGGAACGGTGTGTAAACAGTTTTATGTCTCCAGATATTGAGTAATACAAGTACACACAGACACACATTAGTATCAGAGACAAAACACACATGCTGTGCATACACATGGCCTTGTTTAAACTGATCCACATCATAAAGAGCACATTAAACGTGCCGATTTATAATTATTTGCCATGAGCAACTGCACTTTAATAGCTGACTGTTCTCTGACTGGGAGATCGGGGTGAGCCTTTTGTTTGGTTGTCTGTGTTTTCCTAAACTTGACAATGTCATATATCTTCCTACCTTGTTCCAGGGTTGGACCATATCTGTTGCTGAATGTTGCCACATCCAATCAAAAAGTCATCTGAGGCCACTTTCAATGACATTAATATTAAAGTTATTGGTACATTATTAAAACAATGTTAAATATTTTTAGAAATGTGTGTATTTGAATTACACAGGAAGGAGCATAGACTTTATATAGAAATAGATGAAGCAACCAGGGCTCAATGAGCCCAATGAGCATGTGTAAAAAAAACAACTGCAGTTCTCACAGTGGCCACTAGAGGCTGGCTCTAATGGACTTCAGTTCAAAAATCATCATTTTTGACCATGAAATACTCAGACAATGCATTTGTTACACAAGTCATTCTGATGTCATTAGTTTAAGTAAACTGTTCTTAGCAGTGATCTGGTATTAAGTCGATACTGGGTTTAAAAAAACGAGGAATATTTAAGCGCATGGTTAGATTGGTTGGTAGATCGGTCTCCAATGAGACTAGGCCTGAACACCAGTCTCAAACACATTACAGTGTCCTCAGGCACTAGAGTCAGACCCACCTCCTCACTCCACTCTTCATATCCAAATATGGTCACTTCCAGGTCCAAAAACCCAATACGGTGAGGTTCAAATGACCACGCAGCACAGGCATAAATACCGAACACTCTAACATGAGAGTGGTGTTGATCTTCTTAAGTGGAATCATGTATATTTCCTTAATTGTTTACTTTCAGAAACATCTTCCTGGTGCTATCAGGACACATCATCAGTAATGTGACCAGTTTCACTTTAGGGTTTTGACTAAACATCCCTTTCCTGGAAGAATTCTTCCAAGACCATGGAAGAATGGTCTTCAGTCATTATACTACAGTGGTTTTTCTTCCAGCATGGGAAAACTAACATCTATGTCCATGTTCACTTTATTAACATCTTACCACAACAGGTAATCTGAAAACTCAAAACAGCTGTCATTATTAAAAGAGGGACCTATGACCTAAAACACTATTGTGACAAATGACTTGTAGGATGGAGCTTTTCATTAATAACCAATGTTTGTTTTTCAACTTTTTTCTCACCTAGAAACAGGCTCTATACCACTGAGGATTACTTAATTCATTATTACATCATTTGTTGATATAAGCTGGACTTGCGTCATAGTTTCATGATGCATGTGCAGAGAGTCGACCACCTGTCAGTCGCAGAAAATTTAAAGTAGCTGCCTCATACCCTAAATGTTAAGGTCACGGTTGTTTCATTTTATCCATCAGCATCAGAGAAGACTGCACATGTGTGTTGACAGGTTGAAAATAAAGCTTGGTCCTCAAAGCAGGACGCCTGTATCTCCAGGAGAGGCGACCACGCAGTCAGATAAGACTGGATGATCTTTCTGTCTCCTCTAGTGGGACAGATGTGATAACAAGAGGCAACACTTTGGGCTGGGAAGAAGCACGGGATAAGAAATCTAGAAAAAACAAACAAACAAACAAACAAACAAACATCAGTCTGGGATGAATTAACAAATAGATTATGGACCAGTGGAAAATAGAAATTACGAGGATTTAAAATGATGTACTTGTCATCCCTTTAAAATGTGTGTCAAACTCTGTGTGTGTGTGTGTGTGTGTGAGGTTGTAGGTGAGTAAGGGAAACCCTCCTGGCTCCATCTAAAATTACATTACAGACAGAAGTGGATAACACACACACACACACACACACACACACACACAGAGATATGCAACCATTGTGACTGCGCTCCAACTGGTGATTAGCAGAGGCGGAAACTCCTGAGATGTAGGAGTGTCTCTACGTACACACTCCCGTCTCGTGAGCTAATTTTCCAGTGGAAACACTTCCTCCGTGTCTTTGACCTCGTCTCCGGTCAACATCAGAAGGAAAATTAAGGGTGGACTGTTAGGTCGGAAATAATGTCCTGTGAGTGCACGGGACTGTGAGCGGAGAGGAGGCGTGATCTTCTTGCTCGCTCGCAGATGTCATGCAGCTCATCCGGCACGTCTTCACCTGAGCGGCAACTGACAGCAATCACCTTCATTTGTTGTGATTCGTGATTTAACGTTGATTGTGAATAAGCATCAGTGCAATAAAAACATGGCTGACTGATACAGTTGTTTCAAGTCTGGGTAGGGAATCTCTCTCTCACACTCACACACACACACACACACACACACACACACACACACATACACACATCCTTGTTCCCACTGCTTTATTGAGCATCTGGGCTCAATTTCACACTTCAAAAACATTGGGAACAGCACAGCCAGTGTTGGCCAGCACTGGGTGTGCGTACAGTGTGTGCGTTGGACAGCAGTCGTCCCATTGGACAGATTTCATTGTTGATATTCCCCTGCTTGTTCGTGCACGGGGACCACCGCCAACGATGCCAGGGACGAGAGTTGGCACTCGGACATAAAGCAGCTGCTATGTAGGGGAGCAGCCTTGTTTTACGTGAGTGTGTGTGTGTGTGTGTGTGTGTGTGTGTGTGTGTGTGTGTATCACTAGCTTGGCCGTGTGTGGACGAGGTCAGTTGCCAGATCTGCCACCCACCAACTCAGACCAGCTACACAAATTAGCACAAGAACATACACACAAAATGGGATTTTTGCTTTACCTGTAACACCAACACCTGGAGCATCTGTGTGACTGGCGCCGATCTAATCTTAGCTTTGAGCAGAAGTAGACAGACAAGCAGGTTTAACTCGCTTTAAGCAAACATGCAGCCTAAGTCTCAACATATGAGTCCAGTGCCGGGTCACAGGACCGGGATTGACCTCTGTCTGATTTCCTCTTTGATCAGCGGCTCAGTGATCCTCATCATTATTTTTAATATTATCGTCATATCCGTGTCATCATTATTCAAAGCTTCTCTCTGTTCTTTCTTTATCTTTAGCCTGTTATTCATGTTCCTCCGCATCATCTCCACAGCTTCCACCATGGTCGTTATCCAAACATCATCTCCTCTCACTCCGTCACCATCGGTTTCATCACTGTCCTCTTCTCTTTCTCCTTAATCGCTCTTAAAGTTGGAAACCCTGGTGTAATCAGCTGTGTGGCTCAGTGGGGAAATCCCCTCAAAATTACCACAGGAACTCCTCCAAAACTAATCTCACGACGTTTAGTCACAGGGACGCTCCCTTTTTCCTTCACTGTCCCTCTCTGTTTGTTTCCCGTTGCTCTCTGTCTTCTGTCACCTTTCACATTGATCGCTATAATCTCTTTATAGCTTTGTTTTGTGTAATTTTTTGCTCTTTAATTGTCTTTCTGGGGTTAAAACCAGCTGCTTAAAACTGCTGCTTGTCAATAATCAGACTGGACAACTCTTTCACAAACTTTTAATTGTAGCAACATTAAAAAGATACAAAATGTATCAAAAAAACGTTTACTGTAGAGATTAGGGATGGCTCGATACCACTTTTTCAGATCTGATACCGATACTGCAACATTGAGGATCGTCCGATACGATACCGTTCTGATGCTGATCCAATACAGAAAAAAATAAATAAAAGGTCAGTCGAACAGCTGATGGAGGTGGTAGCGAGAGCTCATATCTCTGAAAACGTCGGAGCAAGTTTTTTGCAGATGTTTAAGTTTCTTGTGTTGAAATGTCTGTTTCTGCTGCCACTCCTTCAGACACTCGTTTAGCAGACGCTCCGCTCAGCGTTTACTTCTCTCCTCCATGAGTGTAAAGTCATTCAAACACAGACATGATGCAGCTCTGCAGCTTTTCTGTTCGCTCTGGTCACATGAAGAAAACACATAGCACATGTAACCACGGCAACAGCCCACCTGCGTTTACGGCATGTCGTGCAACAAGAAGTTGAGGATATATGAGATAGTTTAGGCTTATGGATCGGATCGGACGGGTGCTAAAAGAAAAATCCGATCCAGTCATTTTGGCCTGGATCGGATCGGACCATCCCCAGTAGAGATACAAGGTCAAGGCAAAATTCTAGTTTGGGCCTTTGTGAACAATAGTGGCTGCTAGCTTAAGTTTTGGGAATCACTGTCTGTCTTTCAGAGATTTCTTCAAGAAGATGGTAAATATGTAGTGTTGGTGGAAACAGCTCGTTGAACTCTGTTTATAGGGAAAAAAGAAGCTGCCTACCTCCATGCATTCAACATTATTCTGCAGGTCTACCCCCCTAAAACTTGCTAAAGTTTATATGCAGGAAGTGCTCATAACTTCTCCTTCTCTGGCAGAAAACAGGAGTAAATCTGAAGTTTGAAATCAACTCACAAATCTTGCTGTAGTGAGCAAAACTCAACGACCTGCTTTTGTGAAAAGCTCAGCAATACGTTTAAAGTTCTTTACATGAGTATGAACTGAGCTCAGATCAGACTGCTTGTCATCACAGACATTCAAATACTTTTACTGAGCAGTACACAATAAATCATCACTGAGTGGAAGTTACTGCTTTGAGGTGAACCTGTCAGAAACACACCTCTGCCTTTAGAGTAGAAATGTTGAACGTTAGCCTTAAAAGACATTTGACCTTGAACAGGCCACAGCGCCTGGAGGCGGAAAGAGCTTCTGCTCCAACAGATGGACGTGAGAACCAGCTGTTGCCTTGAACATCACAACCAGACATATACACACACACATCCACACAGCAATGACACTAATGCACACACACACACACATGAACATGAACCTGTTCAACTTGGGAGATCTATTCTCCCAGAATGAGAAGACAATTTGGTGTGTATGAAAACCATTTTCATCTTCAGGGAAGGGGAAGTAATCACACAGAAAATTGCAGCTATGAAAGTTAAAGGAGGGATCTGCAGAATCAGGCTGTAGTTATTACAGGAGGATGTCTGCTGAGGGCCGAGACACACGCTTTCCCCATTTTACCTGACTAATGTCAACTGAGTTCACAAGTCACCGAACTTAATGATATAATTTTGGGTGGGTGGCTGCTGGCTAAAGACTCTTCTTGGAAAAAAAAAAAGCAATTTAGTTCAGAGAAAATATGTGCAACACTGCCCTGCAGTCAGTATCATTTAACTTTAATATAGTAATTGTGATAATAGCAATATCCCTGATGTCATTTACACAGTACAGTCCACTAATCTCAAATTAGAGTGAGTAAAAGGAAGTTTATCCACTTATAAAAATACGGTTTTACAGTCCACAGATACTAAAATGACATTACCAAACTGTCGTATCCATTCAAGTGATTTTTAAAGAAAATCTTTGGCCATTTAACTGCCTCCACTTCCACACTTTGAAAAATAAATAAAGGACAGGAAAGAATAAATCAGGTGTATTATACATAATAAGATGTACCTACACTGGTAACCATGCCTGCTTAAGACAAAAAAATTCAAATTAATGAACTTGCATTGGACAGAAGTGACTGAAGTCATATGAGCTGATAATCAGTAACATCCACAGAAGAGAAGAGATGAAGCAAACATGACGTCACCTGTTGGCTTTTGTGTTTTGAAGCCAGGAGTGACCATATGTGGATATGAAGGAAGGAGTGAGGAGGCGGGTCTGACCTTTGAACCCAAGGACACTGTCCAATGTGCATGAGTCTCAATGGAGAACAGACCTGTCGATCAAACTAACCACGCCCCTAAATCTCTCTCCTTTTGAAGTCTAATATCTACTTAATGATGAAATGATTTTCAGATGGACCAGATCACTAGAAGAAGAGTTGACTTTAGCAAATGACATCAGAATGACTTGTGGGAAAAATGTCTTGACTGAAAATTTTATAAATGAAAATGACCATTCTTGAATTGAGGTCATTTGGAGGCGGAGTTTGTTGGATTCAGCATCTAGTAGCCATCAGGAGTGTTGTCCGCATTGGCCTTCAGTTGCTTCATTAATTTTTATATACTGTTCATGGTAACATCAGAAAAGACAACAGTTTGTTGTGTGTGGTACATTCAAGGAAAACACACACACACACACACACACACGAAACAAAACAAAAAATCTGATAGAAAATCTTTATTCGATCTCGATTGTTGTCTTTCCTGGGTGCTTTGTTCGTGGATTTTATTGAATTCGACATTCAGTTACTAAATATATTTCTCATATAAACTGTTTCTTTTCAGTTTTACTTCTGGTCTCTTTTAATTTAAGTGTTCCTTGGAGTCTGTTGAGGTATGAATGTATTTAGATGTGTTTGTCTTGAAAATTTAAACCTAAAAATAATTTCTGGTCTTGCTGTTCATTCATGCCAAAACCTGAACCCTGACATTGCTCATAACCATGTACGGCTACATTACATCTGACAAGAACACTGTTGAAGCCCAGTATCACTCCTCATCCATTTCTTTCTTTCATTTTATGCTCGGTTTGGGAATTAGGCGAATGGAGAGCGTTTCAGGCTTGGATTGAAACTCGGATACCACATGAATGAATGCTGTGTGTTATTTAGGTCTTTATTTATCACAGCTTTGGTTCGACTCGGACTGGGATGGTTTGTGTGGTGTGTGTGTGGCAGACAGTGGAAGAGGTGACCAGACTCAGTGACCAGCCCAGTGGAAAAGTGACTGCCCCCTATCTCATGTCTCGTACAACCAGATATGGCGATGTGTGTGTGGGTGTGTGTGTGTGCAGGCATTGAGAGGACAGGGTTATTTCTGTTGGCACTCAATAATTAGCTCTAGGAAGAGTCGCAGTTGTTTCCAAATGTTGAAACCTTCTGTGCGTCTGGAAACTTTCAACACTTTGGCAATTTTTACATCCTCCACTGTCTCAACACAGCTTTGTCTCAGAGGTCTATGCAGATTTTCTTTGGACGCTCTTGGCGTTGCCACATGCATTGCAAATAATAAATCCACTTTAAATATCTGTAAAAATGGAGCAGTGAGTGGGCGGGTCTAACAGAGCAACCGAGGCTGAGACTCAGCCTGTCAATGGACCAAGCTATGCCTCTAAATATATCTATCTATCTATATATCTATCTAACTATCTACTTAATTTTGAGATGATGTTTTTCCCAAGTTGCTTTGTTTGTTTGTTTGTCTGTCTGTCCAGCTGTTTGTTATTCATGTTACAAAAAAACTACTGAACAGATTTCAAACTTTTTTCTTTTTTTTTGAGAGAGATGTGGTATTACTCAAAGAACAAATTATTAGATGTTTGGCAAAGACAGACGATGGGATCCTGTCTGAAAAAAATCCAAAACATCAATTGCTTGTTACTACTTCACCACAAAGGGCAGCAATGTTCAGTGGAGCATCAGTAGAACTACACCTTATTTATTGACTGGACTTTTATTTTGAAATATTTCCATGCACACTATGTGGTTAATTTATTCGCCCTGGACTGTAATTGGGGTCTGATCTTTACTCTTTTATAGCAACTATGACCCTGGCCATTATTAGAGACTGTTGCATTGTATTGTATTGCATTCTTGTGTATTGTATTATGTTGCCTGCAGAGTTTCCTGTGTGTGTGGGTTTTCACTTAGTGGACTGTAGTGATGGAGAATTCACTGCTCAGCATGGATCTCAAAAATGTCATAAATCATTTTAAAAGAAAAATGTGGAAATGTTAAACAAATAAATGAAAAAAAAAATGTTGGCAAATAAAATGAACAATAGTATTTTTATATATATCAAGTTATTTCATAGTAAATACCAATTACAGTGAAGGTAAATGTTTAATGTTTATGTAGAAAAACTGTTGAGTCAGAATCTGCTGTGATGGGCATAAGTAACACAAAAATGACTTTTTTTTTAGCAAATAGTAGTAATAGTAGTTAACAGAAGTAACTACTAATTGTAATTAGTTACTAATTAAGAGTAACTTGCCCAACACTGCATACTCAAAACTACACAGCAGCCTGGTGTCTCTGAGGGACAGAGTGATAATAACTGGATCAACAGGATCAGGTCAGGACATATTTTAGAGCTGAAAATATACTTGTCTGTGGCAGGGAAGTGTGTCTCCATGCCTCTGTGAAAACAACAAACTAACAGATCAGTTTTAGGCTAAAAGGTGAGGCAACCATTACATCATAAAGATGCTAACGGCATTTGTTTGTAGACTTTGGAGGTTTTACCCACCATTTACTTCAGTGTAAGCCTCAGTCGCTCCCATGAAGTCAGTGAATGGAGGCTTGGCATCACCACGTCCAATTCAGAGAAGTACTTTGCGTATTGCTATTGGGAAACCTTGTTTTTTTTTTTTTTTGTTTGGCATTAGGTGATCCAACTCCATTTTTAGCATGAATCTTCAACCTGGGAGGAAAAACTGGGACTCAACTGCAGATTTTCACAGAAACAAAACTTGATTTTCATCAGTTTTCTCCATCCATGAACTCTACAGACACAGACACACACACAAACATAAACACAAACACACGTGCGTGCTATTATTTGTAATATTTTACCAGACTAATGATCAACTGCTAATTGCATGCTGACAAAATGTTGAGTTAAACACTGACAGGATGACTAGTGGAAAATCTTACAGCATTTGGTAAAACTTAAAAGCCACATGTAAAGGTCTCTTTCATTTAAAGTCAAACTAATATGTCCACATGGTTTATAGCAGGTTGTGGTTTCGCTTTTAATAAAGGAGATGACGCTGTAAAGTGCAACCGTAAAGTGCGGCTAAATTACAAGCAGTGCTACTGTAACCCTGTGTCTGCACGTGTGGATTGTTAGTTCAAGGTCCTGCACGGCTCTCATCACATGAAATTAACATTGTTGACTGTTTATTTTTGTAACTTTCCTAATAACTGGCTGAACCCACAGTATAAAAACCTTACTGTACAATCACTATAACGATACAAACACCTGTTAAATTCATCCACAGTCACGTGAAGCCTGTAAAAAAAAAAAAAAAAAGGCAGAATTGAAAAATATCTGGCAGTTACAAAGCCATGAGAAATGATGTGTTGAGCTGCTTAATTCTCCAATGCAATTATTAAAGAAAAATATTTACTGTGTCGTTTTCTGGTTCACAAAGGAGGACATGAGGATGGTCATGTGTCCGGTGATGATGGGGTGTTTAGATCTCCTCCATGCAGCTGTTAGAAAATCAACACAGACTGATTGTTATGGTGAAAGATTTAACCAGAGAGCAGAAACAGAGAGTTTTAAAAATCAGGATTTCTCCATTTAAAAGCAGCATGGATGAGAGGTTTCTCTAAATTACCAACCTTCCCTGTCAAGCAGTTCTTGCGGTTAACCCTGCGTTTGAGCCGAGGTTAATGTATCAGCTGTGAGTTTACCGCTGGTGGCCCGGTGACGGGAGGGTGGGCGCTAACAGGATCTGGGTTGAGTATCGCCCATTTGTTTTGCATTGGTTTTGATCATGTACAATGCTGAGCCTGTGGCCACTTAAATTCAGGTCAGCCAGGGAGGTTATTAGGGAGTTGAGGCTGAGTCCAAATCAAGACAGAAGGGGGAACTGAGACCATGACCATAATTGCTCTGGTCAGGGGCTGAAACATTACATCATATCCCTGCCAATGTTTAAATCAGAGGGGACTAGTTTATGAAGCAGTGCTGATACAATCTGCATGTTGTTGAATGAGATTTTATCTGATATTAATTGCCAAAAATTGGACCAACTAATGAGTGATAATCAACAAACCACAGACCATTACCGTTGTAGTGGTAATAGTCGAAAGTAGGAATCTATCAAGTAAAAAGGAGAGACTCACTCATACTCAGATGTAGGTTGTATAGGTTGCAAATGTCGAGCTACATGCACATACACCAACAGATGTGCTGTATTGCATTATAATGAAACATCACAGTATGTCCCCGGTCTGTTATGATTGTTTTTCTGGGAAATACTCTGTTGCACCTCAGAAAATGAAAAGTAATATTGTGTTAATTCATCATCAAGACCCAAAAATGGTTGAATAGCTTTTTCAGACCTTGTCCTGAGATGAGACTAAATATTTTTAATGAGGATTCTGGGCTGAGAAACTGTCCATTAGAGAATAAGTGTTTCAAGGAAGCCTTGAGCGATTGCCCAGCGATATTGAGTAATACTGAGTATTTCCAGGAATAACACTGCTGTGCACAACAAGAGCAATTTGAAATGCATATTGTCAAAGCAGGACATAGGCACACCCAGATCTTTCTTTCTTTCTTTCTTTCTTTTTAAATAAATGACCATCTAAACTCTGTTCGTTCTTGTTCTTTTAATGTCACAGCCACTGAACAATGACAGCAGGCTTGTAACCAGCTTTAACACATTATAGTTCAAAGCCTCTTATATAAGAACCAGTTTTCTGTAGATTCTGTTATTTATTGGCGTTACAGAGAGGTTGAGACGATGCCCAATCTGAACTCAAACTGACCCTTTTTGAGTGTCTCTAGATGAGCTACCAGGTTATGCCAGCAGGAGTCCGAGTGATCATTTTCCACATCTCACCTCGCAGCAGTGGTCCAGCTTTGATCAATTCTTCAGTCAGTGAAATGGAGATTTACAGCCCTGTGTAAACTTCTTTTTACACAAGCTATATTATCATCCTTTTGTTGCTGTAGTTTTTTTTTGTTTTTAGGACATTATTCAAATATCGTACTACGATATAAAATGAAGCTCTTGTTTCGGTTTCAGTGTGTGTACATTTAAAACATTTATAGCACCTTTGCTTCTCCTGCACATCACTCACTATGATAGGAGGGGGTGACATGCACTGTTATCAATCTTCACATCAGCCTGTTCCTATTACTTTCCTGATTCCTATGGGAAGTTTCATGTCTCATTGACGTACATGTTCACTTTATGACCCAGCAGTGAATGGGGCATTCAGCATGTGCACATGCAGCAGGAATGATATAATCTTCATAACAAAAAAACTGCATTCACAAGTCATTCAAAGGCCAAAACAGTAAAGACTCTATTTAGTAGATAATCCAACAACAGTTGCATGATAACAGCAGTTATATTGTCAACTAATTTTACTCCAACGTTTTGATTTGAGGGGTCACAGCTGCCACATGTGGCTCTTTTTAGGAATCATCTCTGTGTCAAGCATGTAGCAGAGACTGAGTAAAGACATTAGACTCTTCATGGTTGAATGAGGTCCTTCAGCAGGTCATTCAGAGGTCAAAGGGTTAATACAGATCTTTCTGTTGCTTAATGCGCCACATCGAACATGTAATGTTAACATAATGTGTGAAGAGACACTCTTTTAACTGAAGGTCCTCCATAAGCCCACAAAGGCAACACATACAAGAAGCAATATGCAGTATTCAGGTGGTTTTCCAAACACACACTTGTATTGTGTTCATATGCCGCTACAGGCATTTTCTGTGGACACCCCCAGGGTTACTTGGTGTCCTGTTTGAACTTCAACTAGGATCTTCCTTCATTTTTTGCAAGGAACACTTCACTGGACAAGTTCGTCTGATAAGAACAAATGTTAGAGGTTCCTGGATTGGTCTAAGATTAAGCAAACTTTAGTCAGTAATGGAATACCAAAATGATTATGTTGGTTTTGAAGCTATTCACAAAGATCTATAGACTGAGCAGCATTAACATTAAAACCAACAGACTCTAACATTGCATACATCCCTATCCCAAACTAGCCATCCCCCTGACGTGTGGAGGGACGGACTCCTTCTAAGCTGCCCTGTTGTGTCAGCCACCGAGACTCTAGCAGCAGATCCTTTAAGATCTCTAGGTAGTGAGGAGGGGCCTCCATGGATAAAGCATGTTTTTCTAACACAACCCACAGATGCCGTGATCTGTGTCATGTTTCTCAAACCACTCCTGAACAGTTTTTGGAGCGCAGAATTATCCTGCGGAAAGAGGTCACCGCCATTAGGGAATAACATCGCCATGAAGTATCTGGTCTGTGTCAAAGTAACCATATCCATATAAATGGCAAGATCGAGGTTTTCCAGCAGAACACCACTCAGAGCATCGTGCTGCCTCCACTGGCTCACATTGGCTTTTTTCCATGCTGCCATGTCTTCCCCAGGTAAACTACACACCAGGCCATCCACCACGATGAATAAATCATTATCAATCAGAGGAGTCCTTTATCTTACATTGTGTCAGATCTGATGCCTAGTGTAGGAGGTTTTGGAAGTGGACCGTGGTCAGCATGGACGCTGCCTTATCTGAGGCTACCCTGACACCCTTTTACCATAACCCGAGTTAAGGTTTTCAGCAATTTGTGCCATCACAGCTCATCCATGGGATCACACCACACAGGTCACTCTCCATGTGCATTAGTGAGCATTGAACACCCCTGATCCTGTTGCTGGTTCACTGGTCCTAGGATCACTTTTGATTGGATACTAACCACTATATACCAGCAACACCCCAGAGGACAAGTTTAGGCTTGAAGTCCGTGTCATGGGGCACTGCGCTGTACGTACTTTGCAATCATGTTTTATGTTGTTACTCATGAGATCCTACAAATATTTTAAGATCAGGAGCTTGCCAGACACCAAAAAATGTAAGGGTGCATGAGGTTGCCCAATTTCTATCCCTCTGGCCCCCACTAGGGCCCCTTCTGCCTTACCACCAAATCCCCACCAAGCATGAATTAATTAGTACAAGATCCTAATACTGCTTTGAACAAAAAACAAAACCATTTACAACCATGGAAAACAAGCGCTGCTGTATGGTTGACATTATAAAACAGCCCAGCCTGTGTTTTTTTTTCCTCGGTTTATTTACCGTAACCTCTGAGCATTTTTCTACAATACCTTTATGCTGATCATACCTGTTATGTAAGTGATCCAATAAACTAAGCTTCAGTATATCAGCATGTTTGTTATACATAAAGTGGAATCTAGGGCATGTTAGAATCAGGTTTAAGATTTGTGAATATGATTAGCTGAGAATATAGAAACATAATTCCGGTTCTGTGGTCTTTATTAGGGTGTGTTTTTACTTACAGCAATGCAAACCAGAGAAGCCTACAAGCCATATTTATCATTAAAGGCATTAACTCCATGTGTGTTTTTCCCCCCTTGGCCTACTTTCAGATGTTGGTATCTCACTGAGAGAGACAGAGGGGTTTTTAAGGGATAAGAGGAACCACACCACTGGACCTACTGATATCTCTTTCACTCAACAACTTTTTTTTCTTCCTGCCATCCTATTCTATCTCTCAGTGAGAGGTTGACATGAATTTTATGTAACTGCAGATGGTTTCCATTTCCCCTTCCCTCTCCAGCTCCCAACCTCCCATTGGCATCTCCATTTCGGCTTTGCCCCACTTCCTATCCTTCTTTTAAGTCCCATTTGTCTTCCTTGTGTCGCCTTGTTACTCTTCACCTACCATCCCACCAATGGTCTAGTCTGATTGCCTGCAGAAAACAAAATATATACTAACAGATTACACAATAAATGATAAAGGTGTGAATAGATGTGGATTCATGTTCGTACTGCTTGAGAAGGGTTTTCACGTGGTATTGTGGAAACCACTTAGCGTTGAGATTCCCCACCGTCACCAGGGTTAGGGTTAGGGTCAGTGGTCAGTGGTAGAGCAGCTGTCTACCAACCGAAGGGTCAGTGGTTCGATTCCTGCTCCTCCCAGTTGCTGTTGGTGTCTCCCAGTTGTTGTCGGTGTGTCGGTGTGTCCTTGGGGAAGACACTTTATCTACCTTTGCCTTGTATGAATGTTGAATGAATGGTTTGGTGGTGGTCGGAGGGGCCGTAGACGCAGACTGGCAGCCACGCCTCCGTCAGTCTGCCGTCAGGGCAGCTGTGGCTATAATAGCTTACTACCACCGGTGTGACTGAGTATGAATGAATACTGGTCTCTGTAAAGTGCTTTGAGTGTCTAGAAAAGCGCTGTATAAATCCAACCATTATTATTATTACAAGCTTATCGTCACTGTTTGAGGTCATCCAGAGATCTATGGCATGACTTTGACTCTGTACAGGGCTAAGGAGGGGAGAGATATTTGCCATTTCTGGGACTTCCACAATGGGTGAGAGGCAGCAATATTTGCCATCTCATTCACTGCATCACAGCAGAAGTGGCGGTTGTCAGGGTTTCCAGAAGGAGTACTCCTAATGGCTGTTGAGAGCAAATGTTTTGGTATGGCAGTCAATCTAGTGGCCACGTTTGTTCAAAAATTAATTTTGCATTTGGTGTGACCCACTACTAGCATAACATATCTAAATATCTAATCACACTGTCACAGAGTGTGTGGCATTGTGGGGACTTAATCCTTGCAAATGTTGTAGTAGTAAGTTTCCCTTTAGGGAGGTTAGCCCTAACAGGTGTCACACTACTTCTACCTGCTCTCAAGATTATTTTGGACTGTTTATTCATTTGATTACATCACAGTGAAGGTAAAGACAGGAAACATGAGGAAAGACATGTGTCAAGTAACAATGGTTGAAAATATCTAAATGATGTTACAGTTGGGGGCAGCAGTGCAGTGGTTAGTACTTGAGCCTCACAGTCAGAAGGTGCGGGGTTCGAATCTCGGCTCGGGCCTTTCTGTGTGGAGTCTGCATGTCCCCCCTGTGCATGTGTGGGTTTTCTCCGGGTACTCCGGTTTCCTCCCACAGTCCAAAGACATGCTTGTTAGGTGAATTGATCAAACTAAATTGACCACAGGTGTGAATGGTTGCTTGTTTATGTGTTAGCCCTGCGATAGGCTTGCAACCTGTCCAGGGTGACCCTACCCAATAACAGCTGGGCAAGGCTCCAGCAGACCCCTGTGACCCAAGTATGGAGAAAGCAGGTATAGAAGACTGACTGTTACAATTGGTATGTATCTGCTGAAAATGCACAATACTCCACCATCTCTTCACCTCAGCTGTATCCATCTCATCCCTCCACAACAAGCCTTCCAGTGTTCTTCCCATCGTTTGTTACTTTTTCTTGCTAAACAACTTTGCCTTCATTCTTTTGTTACATCTCCCTCTTTGTTTTTCTTTCAGCCTCTATGATTCACTGGTTGCAGTTTTTGTCTTCATTCTGACCTCTTTACCTGTAATTATTCTGTCCATAGTGTTGACTCCGAATAGCCCTCTGCTCCCCTTCATCCCTCCATCTCTTCTGCCACCCATAGTGGAATATGCAAGCCAGGCCCGACAGTGTGTTGTAACACAGAAGGCAGCTTGGGCCCCCCGTACACACCAACCTGTCAATCTTGCTAACTTAATACAGGCCGCCTCTCAGATCGACAGAGCGATATGACAGGAAAAACTGGGTCATATTTGGGATCGTAGCAGAGTTAGAATGGAACCAATATACACTAATATTGTTATCCTTCAAGAAGACCGAGGCAGATCTGCACAGAGAAAGTACCAAGTGACAGCGTGATATGAAAGAGGAGAAAATAAGAAGAGCTTAGACTCTAATGTGAAATGGATATTCTTCACCCGCTGATACAAAGCTGAGCTTGTCTGTGTCAGTTATGTAACATAAGGTCACTCGTGGTACACTGTGAACAACAAGTAGCATAAACCAAGAGGTTTGCATGAGAGGGAACAGTGATCCTAGTGATCCACACAGATTTTTAGATGGTTCATTTATAGGTTTGTGCTTTAATTACTTCTACCACAAAGTTATGTTTTCCTCAGCATTGGTTGGTTTGTCCGTCTCTTAGCAACATTACAAAGAATAAACAAACAAAAAAGTACTGGACAGATTAAACAAATTTTGTGTGCGATTGAGAGTGAAGATACACTCTATGGAAGAAACAACCAGGTCTCAAAAATACAGCAAGTGCAAAGAGGTGCAATACTCCTGATGGCCACAGGATGCTGGCTCCAAACAATATCTGAATTTTCCATCATGAAATACTCAGTCAATACATTTTTCCCACAAGTCATTCTGATGTCATCAGCTAAAGTCAACTCTTCTTCTCAGTGATCTGGTGTCCATCTGGAAATCATTTATCATTAAGTAGATAATAGGTTTCAAACAGATTTAGATTTAGGAGCATGGTTAGTTCGATGGACAGATCTGGTCTCTAAAGAGACTACACCTGAACTGCTCCTTACTCCTCCCTTCATATCCAAATATGGTCACTTGTGGCCTCAAACAAACAATATGGCGATGTTCAAATGTGACTCTCCTCACTTCAAAATTTAAGTCCACAAACCAACCGGTGACATCACATCAACTTCATCCATCTTATATACAGGGTGTCCATCAAGTCCCGTTACAATTTAAAAACTATATTACAAAGGCAATTGATAAGATATCTTAATCAGATTTGTTCTATGTACTCAGTAGTTATCAAAATTTTGGGCGCTCATAGGAGAGGAAGGGTTAGGTGCACCTCTTTCATCAGCAGGGTACCTGAAATACACAAATTGTGATTAAAAACTTTGATAACTATTGAGTACATAGAACAAACCTGATTAAGATATTATATGAATGTTACCAAAGGAACACATGAATACATTTCGCGCAGTGTGAAAATGTTTTAGGAAGATATTTTCACCAACAGAGGGCAACAGTGTTCAGTCCTCAGCATCAGTTCAGCTGGAACAATCTCTACTATTATAGAGATTAAAGTCTTAAAATCCGACAACATTACAATGATTATGTAACATTTTAAGAGCAAGTATGTTTTTATGCCTGTGAAACTGTATCTAAAGTGAAGGCCTCTGTGTGGGCGTTTCCCATTGAAGCATTTGACTGATGTTTGCAAGCCAGCATTACTCTGTCAACATGTGTGATGTGCTACTGAAGGCAGCTCTATAACTTAACAATACTGATTTAACTTCCATAAATAGTATATATTACACATTATATTGCAATGTCTTAGATTATTTGAGTTAGGCTTTGAAAAATAAGAACAGCTAAGATATAGTGTGACTTTCCTTTCCCATTAGTATTTAGTCTGTCCCTCTGGCGAACATAATGATTTAATGCCATTGGTTGAGCCATGGGAATCATTACAAGGCTGCTTTCTCAAAATACTGTGGCACTGTTGTGTCTCTGTTTCTTAGCGCTCCACATTTGCACTTGGTACCTTCCTGGATTTTAATTTCATTTAGACGTCTTGTTTCCCCATCACTCCCCACTCAGTCTCACATTGAGTCACACTTGCAGCTTTCTATACCTGGTGCACTGGGCTCTATGATGGAGGTCGAGCCAGACAGGTTGACTTTGATTCAGTAAATATGGTCTGTGTTACAGAGATGGGGATAATCGATTTGACCATGACGAGGTGGAAGGTAATTCGCCTCAAATGTCATCATGCTGTGTCGGGTTACATGGAGCGAGGCTTGAAAAGCAGCTTCATTCATCAGATAACCGACACTCTCTGACTCTCCTTCTTTGGCTCTCGTTCCACTTTCTGTTTTGTGTCTCACGCTAAGTTTCACCCATATCTGTGGGTGCAGGCAAAAACACCCGGTTTTCTGAAAAAACACAAAACATCTTAGAGAAACATTTTCACTGAAGAACCAGTCTGATAAAGATTTGGTCTCATCCCACCAGAGAACACTCACACACAGGAAATGCTTCATATCTGAATCAATGCTCATATGTTTACACTGTATAAGATAAAATGTTTATTGTAGAGCCTTGTTTTGGGAATCAGTGCTAACAAGGGCGATAAGTGCTGTGGTAGCATAGTTCTCTCTGATGACAAACTGCTCCATCCTGTTAAAGTGTCTTTAATGTCTGTCCACGGTCTGTTTTCATCAAGTGTGAAATCTGTTCAGAGCATGAAACCGGGTCAGACAAAGCAATCTGTCAGACTGCCCCTGAGCATCTGCAACTACCTAACAACCACGACTTAAAGCATAAATAAACAAGTCAACCAGTATCCAACAAGTATCCAGTGTCCAATGGAGAGAGCCGACTAAATCAAGTCTAATGATTGGGGTCAGTAGGGGAGTAATGAGCGTTGTAAGGAGTAGACGAGGACGAGAAACCTCAGAAAAGGTCAAAGGATCAGAGTTTGTCTTGGTGGAGTCATTATTCTAAGAGTTTACAAGTAAAGTTCTGATTTCATATTTTACTACTATCAAATATCCCAATGAAATCCAAAAGTGGGGGCTGTGACTATTTCTAGCAATCAAATAAAATAAACTATATACAATTAATAAATATGATTTGAAACAGCATATTTTACATCAGCTGTCTGACTTTCTTTGTCCTCACATGACCCCTACTACAGATTAGCAACAGCATCAGTTGTACTTTAACCATCTAAGGGAATAGTGGAGGTTGAAAGTTTATGAACCCCTGATATATATTAAAGTACAGTCTTGTTGTAATGAGACAAATACTGTTTGTACTTGTATCATCATATACCATATTGTTTTTAAAGTGATTTTATGCTAATATGTGAAACATGAAGAATTTTGCACGTCCTCGTAATAAATGGTAAATTGAACATACCGTATTTTCCTGACTATTGAGCGCACCTGTCTATAACCCCCTGAATTTATTCAAACCGTTTCATGTGGTCCACTCTGACCGGGTCTGATGTAACAACGCTAAATGTATCGGTGGCACGGAGCTTGCTAGCTTTTAACAAGCTAGCAAGCTCCGTGCCGCCGATACATTTAGCGTCGAAACACCGGTGTTTAAGTTCAAAGCGTTGGAAAAAGGTAGCAGCTTATAGTCCGGAAAATACGATACTTTTCTTTTCTGCCTTTTATACAAGTTGCCTCTCATTCGGTTGTTCCCAGACACCACACACACCAACTCTCCACCCTTGTGTTGATTCCAGCATCAATGCAGAACACACTTCTATACTGATTTTACTGTCAGTGCAGTAATACTGTTCATAGGACCTGCCCTGGATCCACAATCAACACAAACTCCTAAGGGCCAAATTACAGTAACCACAATTCAAGCTCGGGTCCAGCTGCACCGCCGATTTGTACACTTCTTTTAAATCTCACACAACTTCCTAATCCTCAATCCAGACTGTTATTCTGGGCTGACTGCCAGGCAGAGCCGACTGTTACCGGCTGGGTTCCCACAAGAAGCGGGTGGGATATTAATCTGAGTCTGCAGTTACTGTTCTCAGTATCTCTAAACATCTTACAAATGTGATATGTGGATCCTTTCAGAAGTAATCAATAAATATACATTTTGTTGTTGAGTGAGTTTTTGTTTTTGAGAGGTGATTGCTGCCCAGATCTTAAACACAGAGAGGTTGTGGTCAGAGTGCTTTCAAGAAGGGAAGTCTATAAAACTGCAATCAGTGGGACTCTGAAAACCCGAAAGCTCTCTAGATAGACCCTTCCTGTGTGTGGTTGTCACCTCTGGTCAGCATCAGTCCCTCAGTCTTTGTCTCTCTTTCTCACAAACATTTATCTCCCACGCTTCACCTTATTTTAGCAGCCCAGCCCAGAGCAGCAGCCAAATCAAACAGTGCAAACCTCTGTATCTCCTGCTACCCTCCTTATCATCTCAGCTGACCGTCTGCTCAGGCTGCTCGCCTCACAGCTGGCTCTGTTGATAAAAACATTCATCAAGGCCACCCGTGAATATATTTGCATGTGTTATTTTTAACTGATGTGATATTTTGACATCTGTATCATGTACTCACAGTTGGGGCTTTTTTGGAGGGAGCTTTTTTTGGTAAAGGTTGAATAAATGTACAGTGAGGAGCAGATTGTCAACAACCTGAAACTCTGACATTGTCTAAAAGTTGACATGGTTGCTATGCAACAGGCAGCAACCATCCCGGTTCCCTTCAGTATGGGTTTCAAATGACAGAATCAATCAGAATAAAAGAGATATTGACAAGTTATACAGCAGCGTTGAATGCTATTCCTGTGTTATGAGGGAGGGGTTCCAGATGGGAGTTTTGATATTTTCCTGGCAGGGAAAAACAGACCCACCCTGCCTGTCTTTAACCCCAGAGTAACCTTTCCAAACCACTTTGTCTGCTGCTATTCATCCTAACCTACATCTGCCAGTCTAGGAAAGGCCGGCTACAGAGCGAGACACATCCCCACCATCACCTCTCCGCACATAAGCAAAACTCCTCAGTAGTTCACCATGACTCGTCCTTTGTTTTAAATGAAGAAGCAAATTGCAGATGATGCTCTTGTGCACAAAAACCTGCATGTAAATCAGTCTGTGAAACTCATTCACAAGCTGGTTGGCTTGCAGGGCGTGGTGCTACTACTTCCACAACCTGGACTTAGTGTGTGACTGTGTGTGTGTGTTGCTGTCTGGCCAACATATGTAGAGGTCTGGCAGAGAGATTCTCACCAGGGTGTTCCTCCTGAATAACTGTGAGAAAAATCTGAAAAGCTGGAGAGAGTCAGTGTTTCTCAAACTGTGGGTCAGGTCAGGATCTGCACGCTCTGACAGCCTCCGCTCTTATCCAGGGTTTGATTTACAGGGGATTGGTGCTCAAGGACACTTCAGCAGGGCGGAGACTCAGGCACGTTGAAGAACAAGCCCTGGACCTTCTGATTTCATAATACCTTTTCATAACTGATTCACATAATATGAGTGACTTTTAGCTGGTGGCTAGACATGATAATCTCTTGGATGGGATGAGGCATGGTAAAAAACATCAGGTTTATTTTTCTTTCAGGTTGTTTTATCAGATGAAAAGACAAGTTTTTGGATGATACATATGTAATGGATATTGGTGTTGAAACCACAGATACTGCAGTGTACTGTCAACAGTTCTGTGCAATACAAGCATCTCACTTATTCATCATTCGATGGCTCCAGACTTGAGAAATCTGTCTATTTGTATAAATCATACTTAGGTACAAGTATCTGCTCAGTGTCCTTATTTGAACTTGTATCAGATTTTTGGACAAAACACAGATCCCTACATGGTTAAACTAAAAATTGTTTTTGAATCTGATACCATTATCACATCCATGCAGGAAACAGGAAGCTCTGCCAACAGTTATCTGAACATGAAGTGAGAAAACTCTGGGAAACAGATATCAAACAAAACCCACCAACCAGCCCTTTCTAAAGATACTGACAAAAACCTTGATGCACACACTAGAAAGCATTCAGAGATTGCACAAATCTCGACCACAGACTTACTCCACATCTGATTTCATGGTTTCAGACTGTAAACATCATCCTGCATCTGTATGTGGACAGTTTCTACAAAACCTCAGACTTGACAAAGAGTCTGTAGTTTGTACCATAGACTGACAAAGCTGATATGACATCACCCGTTGGTTTGTAAACATTGTGGATGTTGAAGCCTGGAGTTTGGTGTTTGAACATCACCACGTTGATTTTCTGGAGCCAGAAGTGACCATATCTGGATATGAAGGGAGGAGTGAGGAGGCGGGTCTGACCCTTGAACCTGAGGATACTGTCCAATGAGTATGAGACTCAAGTTCAGGGTTGGTCTCATCTTGGAAAACAAATCCATTGATTAAGCTAAAACTCCTCTTTCTGAAGCCTATGTACTTATGATTTTATTTTCCAGTAAAACCACCAAATCACTCATCACAAGAACTGACTTCAGCTAATGACAGAAAAATGACTTGTGGAAAAAAATGTGGACTGAGTATTTCAGTTTTTTGGAGTGACTGTTGGTGATATGCCACTTTTGTGATGCAGTTTCTTCGTCAATTTCTATGTACAATCGATGGTTTGCACCTGCTGCTTCCTTCTTCTTCCTCGCTGGCTTGTAGATGCAGCAGTGGTGTTTTGCTGCCCCCTACTGGCTCACTGTCACCATAGTCTTTTTTTCAAAACGTTCACCTAATAGGGGTTGTTGGGATTTTTTCCAGACAGATTCATGCTTGATCTATTTTGTTTTTCTGTAATGTTACTAACAGACAAAGGAACAATGTGTGCTAATCATCTCAGCTAACTCAAAATACTGTTATTAAATTATATCTGAAACGGTTGAACTATATGATTAGGTTTTAGGACCATGGCTTAAAGCTGGGCTATGTTAAGTCCAGAAAATGAATATAGGTCAGTGTATGTATGCACCAACGTGCACACACATAATGTTACAATATGCATCTGTCAGTGTGTGTGTGTCGGACTGTCCAGCCACCTACTCCCATTTGTTTTATTTTATTGATCCCCGTCACTAATTTGTATCGTTGGAAGTGTTTTTGGGCAGATCTGTGAAAAGTGATACCACCACAGAGCTGTGTGGCTGACTCTGATTGATGAGACTGCAGGGATCAAACCAAAAAGTAGGTCAGGAGTGAACATGTCAAGGAAAAGAGGGCAGTGGTCAGTAGGGGTAAAGCACATGTGTTTATGCCAGGAATATAGTATAGAGACATTTTTTACAGCAGCAACTTGTGTAAAAAAACAACAAAAAAAACTATTTATTTGAAAGCAGATAAAACAGACACACTATCTAATGGTGATCATATCACAAATCCAACAACCGGTTAATTATGAACAAGTCATTAGAAAATCATTAAAGTATGTAACTTAAATACATGGTACTTAATAAATAAACCATCTGCTGCTATATCACTAATGTTCTGTGAGCAGTTTAAAATCCATTAGAAGCATATTTCAACATATCTAAATCACTCATAAATTAATTTGTGGTTGAAAATTTGCAAATATTTTACAGCTGCATGTTGTTACAAAACCAAGACATTAAGGACAACATGAGCATAGATTTTCATACCAGATTGTTATCCATCATGCAACATCATCAGTAATTGGTCCAGTAATAAATCATTAATAATGATTAATTCATTAATACAGAAAGATCCCTGTCCATTATAATAGGCAAATGCTTTAACAAGACAATGTTTGGATTTCACCACATGGGGGCAACAGTGTTCAGTCTGTAGCATCGGTACAACTGGATTATTATTGGTGGAGGTTTGTGCTCTCTGAGTGTTTTCTAGTTACTTCGTATGTCTACTTCTAAGATGTCGTGTCCTTCACTGTAAACATCCAAAAGGATCTGACCTCAGAATAAATACACAATATAATAATAATAATATAAGGTAAGAAGAAACAGAAGGAGCGCAGCGTCACAAAGCCACTCAGTGTTTCACCGTCACTCTCTGTGATGAAAGGATGCAGTGTGAGTGAGAGTGTTGTAGATATAAACACGCTGAGGAAGCTGTTTGGCCAAAGCCGAGCAGAGATTGTACAATAACAGACAGCATACAGCTCGGGGTGGATCAGATCGCACTCTTATAAACACGGATTCAGTGGCGGCCTCCACTGCTCACAATCTGGTTCCTGTGGATGAGTCAGACCCGGGTCTGTTGGCAAAATTCAACATTACACCAAACAAAAGACAGAGCCCTGGAAACACTGATGAACATGATGCGCTGTGTTGTTACTGAAAGAGATGATGCACATTGTTCAACTTCATTAACCCCACCACACACACAATAAAGCTGTTTAGACTCAGTCATGCCAGCCTACACATACAATGCAACAAAAACCCAACACACTGACATAAACTCACAAACTGGTTTGTAACTTCTCTCAAACAGAGATGCTGATAGTTTTACGTGACTCTTACAGAATGATAATTTTCATTTAAAGAGAGTTTGACTGTTTCTGGTTCACTGTCATCAATGTGAATACTTTACATTCAGCAGCATCAAAGGTTTTCAGAAACCTGCAGGTATGTTTTTAATCAATCACTTGACATCCCTATAGAATTTATTTCTGTTCAGACTGACGTACATTTCTTATAATATCCAACGTTTACTGAGGAGTGGCCATGGTCATTCCTCTAATAGATTCTGTATTGAAACCTATTTCATGCATAATACTCTTTGCAGTTCGTGCTTGACTAAAAGTGATTTGTTCATGAAACAGATGTGTAGCCATTTGTGTTTGTTTGTTAGCAACATTACACAAAACCTACTAACTTTATTGTCTTGTTAAATATAAATTACTTATTAATAAATCTTCCCTTTATTATATGGCAGGTGATAAAAAGATGTGTTCAGCTCTTACTGCAAAGCTTTTTTTTTTTTTTTTGCAAAGGATCTGTGAACAAAGGAGGAAATGACATTTTATTGAGAGCCTGTTTTTCCACCAAAACAAAAATGATACCAAAAAGAAAAGTAAACAAACATATTACTCGAGTTGTCACTTGACAGCACAGAAAGGAAAAGCAAAAGTTCATACTCAGTCACTACTCTCACAGCTATGCTATAGCCTGTGCTATCTTGCTTGTCAGAAGTAGGTACATGATTACACAAAAAGTTAGAGGAAAGATGAGTTAAAATGTCACGATACGTATATATTGATATTTATTATTATACGATATCTATATAAATATGCAAAATGAATCCCTCTTTTTTCTTCTT
This sequence comes from Pseudochromis fuscus, assembly GCA_900323345.1. Taxonomy (NCBI): domain Eukaryota; kingdom Metazoa; phylum Chordata; class Actinopteri; family Pseudochromidae; genus Pseudochromis; species Pseudochromis fuscus. Next base: position 53,194 of record OOFC01047807.1, read on the forward strand.
TATGAATCCTTCAGATCCAAAAGAGGAAAGAGAGTCAGAGAGAAATAAATAAAAACACACACAAACACAAGCACATGGTGTGTTGCTAGGTAGCTTACAGCTAATGACTAATAATGTTTAGTCAGCATGATTTTAGCATTGATGCGTTGATGGTTGGTGTTAGGTGGAACCACGCTGTGTAACATGAGTCTCCCTCCCACCCCACAATCTTCACAGGCTTAATAGTTGGTGTTAGCCACTCTATAAATCTCATACTGAGGGTAATTATTGAATTACATTATTCAGCCAGCACAGAGCAGGGGAAGAGGGAGAGAAGGAGAGACTGGGGAAATTAAGAGAAAAAAAAGATGATTCCACAGTTACATTCGTCATGTTTTATGTCCGTGGAGGTTTGAGAAGCTGCCATATTTATAACAGTGCAAACACATGCACGTGCTCACGTGCATAATTGCATATGTATGTACAAAAAGGTATTCTGAACATGCACATATACACAGATGCACATTTTTCTCATGCACACACACACAAACACACACATACACACTCAGCGTGTTGGTTTTGGCTGATGTCGCCTCCTGTGCTTAGAGAGAGGAGACTGGAGCCCAACCTCTGCTGTATGTTCATGGAAAACTGAAACCCAAATTAAACTCACACAGCTGTGGGTGCGTGCACGTGTGTGTGTGTGTGTGTGTGCGTTTGCATCTGTGAAGCAATTTGCTTCACAGTATTCTGTATGTATACAATAGATGCATCCAAGTTTGTGTGTCACTGTGGATTCCTGTGGATTTCATGGCAACGCTGCAGCAGCTCCCATGAATTACTGGAAGTTACTGGAACACAACACAGCAACACACATACCTACGCAATATCTGTCAGTCTCTCTCGATATGTATGTGTGTGTGTGTGTGTGTGTGCGTGTGTGTGTTAATATAATAGATGATTCAAAAAATTAAGAGTTTAAAGTCTAGTTGCACAGTGGCCACACTGAGCATTCTCCTCTGTGACACATTTTGTGAGGCTGGTTTTGCTTTACAATGAGAAACTGAATTAACAGAGCAAATGAGATATTTTATTGACTAACCAGCAAACATGACTTAGTCACACAAGTGTCAGTCTGTTGCTGTTTGAAGATATGCTGCAAAGATGCCAACTATATACAATAGCTACCTCCACCAAGGAAGTTATGTTTGTTTGTCTGACAACATTAAGGAAAAACTACTGAACAGATCTCAATCTGTTTACATTTGGTTTTAAAATGCATCTTGAGCGATCAGATCACAAGTGCACAGCTGAGACACATCTTTATCTGGTCCTGCCAACCACTGCTGTTCAGATGTCACCATCGCAACGTCAGGGCTACACGCAGTTGTTGCAAAATGTGCCAGTAGAGCACTATTTCACTGTTAGCTAAAAGAGAGGAGAAACCAAAACAACACATCTGGATGCATTAGTGTTTACACTACAGAAGATACTGTATGTGATCAGATGCGTCCCACAGAACCTCCTCATGTGGTTTGAGTGATCGGACCTCAATGCATCTTAGTAGTCGTTTACACTTGTATTCAGCGCTGTCCATGTGTGATCCAATCACCCAAGACACATCTTAAAACCAAGTGTAAACAGGGTCAGTGGTATCAGTCTTCTCAAATATCCTCCCAGAAAACCCAATAAACAACTTTTACTTTAACAGTAGTAGCTCAGTGGTGAAGTGGACGTCTACAAACCAAAGGGTTGGTGGTTCAATTCCTGCTCCTCCCAGTCATTCGTGTGTCCTTGGGCAAGACATGTAAGCTAACCTGGTTTGCCACCACTTGTATGACTGTGGTGAGTGAATGTGAATGAATAATGGTCTCTGTTTGTGCTTTGAGTCTGGACTTCTAGAAAAAAGCCCATATAAATCCAAAACATTATCATTATTATTATTATTAACTGTATACAAAAATAGGATGTAAGGTCAAATAAGGACACTGTGACAAGATACTTGCACCTTCTCCCTCAATCTACACACACATAGAGGATGTTAATGTTTACAATCTAAGACAGTTTGATTATGTCTTGGTGGAGGTTTGTGCTCTCCAGTTTTAGTATGTACACCATTCTTGTGACTGAAATCAGTCTACATACAAGACCATAATTTAAAAATTTAAATATGAAATCTGGTGAATCTTGTTGACAATAAAGCTCTCAGACAGGCCCATTTCACATTTACTTCTATAACTCATGGCAAGTAGCCTTGTTTCGCAATCGCTGGTTTCTGTGATTTTACACATCAAAGTCTGTTTACCGGTCTTGGGGAATACTACTGCAGATGTTAGCGAAAAAAAAATAGAAAAAAGTAGAGAGAGTTTTGTGACTCCAGAGGGAGCTGCGTGGAGTCTGCTAAATTGCCTCCAGCATAGTCTTCAGCCCCACTTGGTACTTGACTCAGTGCCAAGTGGGGCTGAAGTCAGACTAAAAAATATTTTTAAAAATCCAGGGATGTGGCGTTAGAAATAACTGAGCTTATTGATGGTTTGTAACTTCTCATCTCGGCTTGAGGCTAACTGCTAATAACATGCAGTCAAATCTCAAACTGCCTGAGTTGCTTTATGGGTAATGAAGGCACCAGGTTTGACAAGATGAAGCAAACAAAAATGATAATATATCTCACTCTGCTGCATGAATTTGTATTTACTGACCATATTAGAGCACTCTTTGATTTACTACCATGTTATACCTTCAATAACATTTTAGCACAGTTCAAGCATGAAGTCTGATGCTGTTTTTTGCCACCGCACTGGGACAAATGTAATCACAAACTTAAGGATGAATTTGAAATTTAAGCAGATTTCCTTGTGGTTAATAGATATTCTGTCATAGTGTAATAGCTGGGCTTGCCTACGTATTTCCTGATCATTATACATTAACTACTCATTCATCTCTACACACACACACAAATAGTGTATAAACACAGTCAGATGGGTGATTGTGCAACTCTGGGAGTGTTCACTGTGCAGCTTTACTCAGTTTGTTTTGAGGAAGATTCAATTTAAATCTTTTATTTTCAGCATTTGTGTTCAAGATGTTTAATTTAATTTAATTAAAAACACATTTTACCTGACACTGAAACTCTACCAGTGTGCTAAAAGAAAAAAAAGGTGGACTGAGAGTTAAGATTGTTTTGTGACTGTATGTGCAGAGTGTGTTTTTACTCTCACACACACACATTTAAACACATATAGGGAAACATGAGAGATTGGGAGTACTGTCCCAGGATGACCGTCTTTTAGATTTGGCCTGAGTGTATCCAGCCAGCTCAACTACATGATGTGATCAAACTCTAATCTAAACAGCACTGTTTGACTGAGTGTGTCTGCTCCAGCAGCGATCCCACCCACACTGCTGGAGTGTGTATTGAAACGTGTGTGTGTGTGCACGTGGGTGAATCACTGTGTGCTATTGTGTTTCACATTTCGCTGCCAATCTTTGTTTTGTTTGGTGATGATTGTCATATGGGCACGTGGAACTGTCAAGACCTGCTGAGTATTTCATTGTTTATGATGCGTGAGACTCATATTTGACATAGTTGTAAATAAACCATTTGGATGTTAGTGTGTGTCTGCTTGTGTGTGTGTGTGTTTGCAAGACTTCCTACAGAGAAGAAGAAAGGTGTTATTTCCACATGACAACACACACACACACACACACACACACACCTGTCCACATTCAGTACCCACACACACACACACACACACACACACACACAGAAAACAAGTAAACTTAACACAGCGTGAAAACATCCAGAGAAATCAATTAACACTAAACTCAATTAAAACACACTGTATGAACCCTTGTAATTCGAGACGATTAGATGTTCTGGGTTTATTTTAACTAGCTTCAACACACACACACACACACATACACATACACACATACACACTCACACAATATTTGCAGTGTATTCTGGGACAGCTGTTTTCTATTGTATTGTGATTGGTTGTCAGGAAGAAAAACAAACAGCCACCACAGCCATCGGCCTGTGTTCACACAGGAAACTAAACTGTGGGTTTGACCTTTTACTTCACAAATTATTTGTGTCCGAGGTTAAGCCCGTACTTATGATCAAACAGGGATCGTGATGCTTTGAAATTCAGGAGATGAAGCCAAAACAGCGTTCTCACTATATCCTATCATGCCATACAGGTTGGTGTAAAACAATATAATATGATGATGGATGTAAATTTACAAGAATATGAGTCAACAAACCCAATTCTATAACCTTTACTGCCCTGTAAACAGACATTAGTCATCATATCATGCACAGAATAACTGAGAGTGATTACAGAATTGGAAACAATAGAAGACATTTCTACTGCCGTGTTCCTGGTAAAGAATAAAAATCTACAAGACCGTTTGACCCTTTGCAGGTTTCATTTTAATATCTCCAACAGCTGCAGGCTCTAGCAAACAGCTGCTGTTAAAATGAACATTAATCATAGAACAAAAGCTGAATGAAGAATCGAAACTTAAAGGATTGTACCATTATTTTTTAAATGGACTTTAGTTGTGCATTTCTAGTAATTAATATTTCTTGTTCATGCTCAGCTCAGTGGGGGGTCCCTGTGGCCAGTTTACACTCACATGCTGAAGGTGCTGTAACAAGTGGAGGCCTGCATGGTTTCCATTATGCGACAGGCCACAGTTTAGGCACATGTAGTCCTAATTGAGATTTAAATGGTGGATAATAGTCTGTCGGAAGGAAACATACAGGTTAGGAGCTGTGGGTGAATGTCATTAATGTGCAGCGGTGGGTGTGCATGTGTGTTACAGTAATAATTTTAACCAGAATCGAAAACAAATGCTGAAGCTCATTCCTGCTGCAAAGTACGGGAAGTGTGTGTTTTTGTCTTCATTTTATTTTACATTCAGACTTTTAGTAGTTTCTCCAAGAAACACTGTGGTACATGTTTAATACACAGAGCTTTTAAGTAACATTGCTAAGGCACTGACCTACTTAGGTTTTCTAATACATCCTCCCTTGTGCTGAACCAGCTCCCTGAAATGAAAAACTAATTCAATGGTCACTGCCTCAAAAGGGTACAATAAATTTGACTCCATAGACCAGGGGTGGGCAATCCTGGTCCTGCGTGTTTTAGATGTTTCCCTCTTCCAACACCTGATTCAAATGACCAGGATCATTATCAGGCTTCTGCAGAGCTTGATAGGATAGCGGCCCTCGAGGACCAGGATTGGACACCCCTGTTTTCGATGTTTCCCTCTTCCAACAAATGACCACAACATCATGAAGCTCTGCTGAAGCCTGATAACGATCCTGATCATCTGAATCAGGTGTTGGAAGAGGGACACATCTAAAACATGCAGGATAGGGGCCCTCGAGGACCAGGACTGGGCACCCCTGCCATAGACTGTGTGTCGAATGGATGGAGCTAATGTGTTGGTTTGTGGACTCGTGTTTTGAATCCAGGAGTTTGGCATTTGAATGTCACCATGTTGGTTGTTTGGAGCCAGAAGTGACCATATTTGGATATGAAGGGGGGAGTGAGGAGGCGGGTCTGACCCTTGAACCCAGGTCAGTTCAGGTCTAGTTTCGTTGGAGACCATTCAATCAAACTAACCACTCCTCTGAATCTTCCTTTTTTGAAGACTAATATCTAATTAATTGTAATTTTGTTTCATATCTACCACCTGATGTGGTGATTTTTGATCTGAAGTCAGTTGGAGCCAGAGTTAATTGGAGCCAGCATCTAGTGGTTTTGCACTTTGTTCACTTCTGTATTGGTCTCATTTTTTTGCTTCGTCCATTTCTGTATACAGTCTGTGAGTGACACTGATGATTCAAAAAGCTTCGACTGTACAGGTCAGCATAGCTACATAGCAGGTGATAGCATAGATTCTCATTCATCTAGTTCGACAAAAACAATTATTTTTTCTTTAATTATTTCCAAATGTAAAAACATTACTGGGTCTAAAATCTTTCCAAATATTTGTGTCTTCTACATTTTGTGATTTGAATTTATTTCATGGGTTTTGAAGATATTTCACAAACACACTGCCTGACATTTTAACCACTTTTAAGGAACATCTATGCAATTTTAGTAAACAAGAATAAATTGTATGATTACCTGAGCTGGTTTTTTAACTTTTCTGTCAGCAAACTGATGCGAGATATAACAAATTTTATTAATGATGATGCATCAAAAGAAAAGGACAACACACAATTTCCAACAAGTACAACCACGCCACACAACACTGACAATGTGAAGCAGCACGAATCCTGTTACAGCACTTACACACAGCAGCACTGCACACTGTATATACACAAAGAGGCTCACAGAAGAGAGTGAGCGGATGAAGAAGATGATTTGTTCAACAGCTGGTTCTTATGTAAACTGAGATGTGATGTTTCAAAGCCTGTTAATGTAAAAGATCTAACACGTAGAAATCCTCCACTCTCCTGATCCGTCCCTCCCTTCGTTCCCCTCTCCTGCTTCCTCATGTGCTCCTTCTCCTCTCACACCCTTTAACTGTCTGTTTCCCTCTGTCTCCAACAAAACATGCCAAATTGTTTCAGTAACAGAGCAACGGTGGTGGCCCCTCCTCTTCTCGTCTCTCCTCTGATAATTTATGACCACTGTGTGAGGGAAACAGCTTTGACACACAAGTGAGGAGAAGAGTAATTTCATGGATGGTAATGGGTCCGGCTATGAGTTAACGAAGGCAACGTGGCCTTAAGATGCAGCTGTAAAATGGGAAGTTAGGAGACTTTGCTTGGAGTGTGTGGAGATGATGAGGCAGTTAACATGGATGAAAGAAGGTGAAAACTGAGCCAAATGCTGCCTCTTAACAACAGCAACATGTCAGTGTGCATGGCCGCACTGACTGAAGTCATGGTCCATTCATTTATACAGCCTTCACATTACTCGCTTCAGGCTTTGGAGTCATCCCAAACTTGACTTATTGGATCTTATAAGCCACAGTGTAATGACCATAGTTGGATAGCTTACATCCTAGTATTCTATATTGTTTGATTGTCAGTTCAAAATCTTAACCCACTGTTACTATTTCCCTGATAACAGACAAAACGGTTTCACTTTTTTGCTGTTATGATGTCACGGTCAGTTTTCACCCACGTTAGCAGCAGCAGCATCAACAAAACTTTGGTCCAGACAGAAAAAAACTCAGCTACAAAGCACAAACCCGACCCCTGTCTATCCCTGTTTTGGTGACATTTCGTAACCAGGTGACAATTTAAGCTTCTCCCAAATGACAGACCCCCTCAGCCTATCAAGAAAAGTGTATCCACAGTCTTATACTTTCTATCATTACTCAAAGTTCACGACCATGGGTGAGGGTGAACGCAGGGATGTAGATCGACTGGTAGACAACAAGCTTCACCTCACAGCTCAGCTCTCCCTTCACCACTACCAAGTCTGTTGTCAATCTCACAATCCCTTCTTCCTCCACGAGTGAATAAGACCCTGAAATACTTGAACTCCTCCACTTGGGGTGAGGTCTCTCCCCTCACCTGGAGGGGCCAGCCCAACACTGTGGACTCAGACATAGAGGTGTTGATCCCAGCCTTTTCACACTCCGCTGCAAACCACTCAAGTCCATGCAGGAGGCCCTGGTGTGATGGTGCCAGAAGGACGACATCATCTGGAAAAAGCAGAGACCTCATCCTCCAGTCACCCCACAGTGTGTTGTGCGTTTATCACCTGTACAGCCGGCACAATTTATCCAATATTGCATCTTTCCCCACTTTGCCTTCTGCATGAACACATCTTCAGTCTTGCAGAAACACACACGTTTGGTACCTACATGACATATATGATCAGTCATTTAAAGGAACATCTGGATTTAATTTCCTTTCTTTAAATTATGTTGTTAAAGTTAATTATTTTATCCCACTACAATGTAAGTGAACATGAAGGCAAACCTCGTCGTCTCCCCATCTTCCTAAAGTGAAAGTGATGCACCTCCACTGGTGTTTTCAATTTGCTTCCTGATTAGACCTCCTCTCTCAGGACAGTGCATTTCCCTTGGCCTCTTGTTAGTTTTGTTGCACCTGTTAGACGTCTCCCATCTTCTTGATTCTTATTAAATCATTCCCATCATAGCCACACCCATCATCAGCCTGAGCTGAACTAGCTGGAGTAATGTGTGGCTGTGCAGGAGCTTTAATGGCTGCCTCCTCTCCTCACTGCCACTATAGAGGTAACTGTGCACAGTAATGGAAACTTGGACGCAGCCACCAATAAACTCAATAATTAGTCGTGTGATTAAGTCATGTTAGGAAAAACTGCAATACACGTGCTGTTTGCTGTGATGTATTACATGACTCGAGCAGCTGTGTGTTCGACTGCACGCTGATTTTTAAAGAACAATGGGAGTCTGTGGCTTTTGGGTCAGGCCTTTGGCAAAGCTCTCCATCCTCCTGACGCTACATGACAGACAGTTGAAGATTCTGACTGTGAGGACTGCGATTACAGCTACAGCTGCTTTTGTAAACACCACAGGAATGCACGAGTCTTCTTTACAACACGTTTAGGTGTGGTCCACAGCAGGGTTAAGCCACAGCTCGGTACAGAAGCCCACACTGATAGAGTCTAATCCGCTGGGCTTTAACGTGCACACACACACTCCTATATGTTGGAGTGGATGCTGCTTCGTTCATCACACTGCCGTAACAAATCTGTCTGGTGTTGATGGACCACATCATTATGAAAAGCAAGGCTTGTGTATTGATATGACACTAATGGGCAGCATATGCTCGCATTGCCTTAAATGCTCTTAAATGATGCATTATGGTAATTTTAATTTTTATTATAGAGCTGCTGCAGCCTCTTTGACTGCATTTCCTCACATGCAAATAATAAATTATGGCAATGATTAGAAGCATGTGTCTGCTAAAACACCAACTTCTATGGAGCATTGTATTTTACATATACATTTTTTTAATACAGAGCTTTTACGACCTTTACTCTGAAATAATAGATGACATTTATTTTCACAACAAAATGCTTAACAAAGAAAAGCCAACTACAGGGTTTCAGACCAAAAGAATAAATAAAACCCCCCACAAACTCATTTCTCATTAGTTTAAGCTCCTTATCTGACCACAAAACGAGGTAAACAAGGAATAAGGCAGAAAACCCCTAAAAGGCTTCTTAAGCAAGGCGCTAATCAGCAAATCAAAGAGTGAGATTAACGGCGATGTAACAAGACACTGTCCAACCTGGTTCAACAATCTCAACAAACAGCTGAGTGGGCAAATGTGCAGGAGAAAAATCTCTGGGTGTTGATATCCAGCTCCACTGATGGTCGAATGAAGTGTAAGTCATCTAGACAAAGAGGAGAGGGGCGGGGCTAATGTGAAGCTAATGTTTGCCTCACCTTTACTCGTGTAACTCGTACAGCTGCCGTCAAAGGTGAAGAGATGTTGCTCATGAGAATATTCAGACTCAACAGCCAAAAGGAGTACCGTATTTTCCAGACTATAAGCGAACCCTGCGGCTTAAACACCAGCGTGGCTCAGTATCCGCGTCACGAAGCTCGTTAGCTTTTTACAAGCTAGCAAGCTCTGCGCCGCCGATACATTTAGCCTCGTCACATCAGACCCGGTCAGAGTGGACCACATGAAACTGTTGGAATAAATTCAATAGAGGCTTATAGACAATATACGGTAAACTGTGTGTGAAATGATTTTACAAATCAACTCCTTTGGCCACATCAAAGAGAAGAAAATCCAATCTTACAGATTCTCTTCTACATTGTCCTTTGTTTTCCAATTATACTTTTGTGCACCCAAAGTATGTTTTTGCTCTTGAATTATTAATCTTTCACAGAGATCAACATCAGTCCAAATCCAGCACACATACAAAAACTCTCTTGTTTTCTGTCACTCTGCCTCTTTTGTCTTTTTGAAGTGTTGTATCTCCACCTGGCACCAACAAAGGGAGAAGTGTCATTACTGTAGTTGTAATTCCTCCTGCTTTTCATCACATTTCAGTCCAAATCCTTTCATCATCCAGATAAAAGTTACAGTTTTTGTTTGAAAATGGGTTTTTGATGGTACCCATACACAAACTCTTACATGAATTCATGAGGATGTGAACATTGGAACAATTCGTTCTGAGCATAAAAAATAAATTCAACACACAAACCAACCCAAAACTATGAAGACTGCACGCTCTGTGGATTACACACAGTAATTATGACATTGTTTCTGCAACAGCTTTGTGCTCTTGTTTTGCAAATGTTAATTTTCCAGTGCTTCAAGCTCCACAAATAAACATTTGATCCCTTTCATTGGGATGAAGTCTAAGCAGCTAAAATTGTAAAACCTCTGCAAAGAAAACCAAACTGAAATGTAAGACTTGGAGACAACATGTAAACTATGTCCCTTGTTGTACAGTTTTATTTCACACTAGTCCTTCAGCAAATGAAACATTGGTTTCAAATTCCATACATCCATCAAACTGTCCATCCATCCATCCCTCCGTCTGTCCATCCATCCATCCATCCATCTGTCCATCCATCCATCCATCCGTCCGTCTGTCCATCCATCCATTCATCCATCCTTCCATCCAACTGTCCATCCATCCATCCGTCCATCCATCCATCCTTCCATCCAACTGTCCATCCATCCATCCATCCATCCTTCCATCCAACTGTCCATCCATCCATCCATCCGTCCGTCTGTCCATCCTTCCATCCAACTGTCCATCCATCCATCCATCCGTCCATCTGTCCATCCATCCATCCATCCATCCGTCCGTCCATCCAACTGTCCATCCATCCATCCTTCCATCCAACTGTCCATCCATCCGTCCGTCCGGCCGTCTGTCCATCCATCCATGCATCCGTCCGTCCATCCAACTGTCCATCCATCCGTCCGTCCATCCATCCATCCGTCCATCCATCCGTCCGTCCATCCATCCATCCTTCCATCCAACTGTCCATCCATCCGTCCGTCTGTCCATCCATCCATCCATCCGTCCGTC
>OOFC01047808.1:0-11616 GCA_900323345.1 Pseudochromis fuscus
TTCATCAGCTGAGAGAGCCAGGATGTGTTTTCTCTCCGTCAGCTTCTTACCCGAGCTGAGTCCTCTGTCTCCCTCCTGTGGTGAGGAGTGAAGTCGTCACACCCGGTACGTGGCATCATCACGGGGTGTGCCTGCTCGGGGGAAAGAAAAGAGAGAGGAAAGAAAAAAAAAGAGAGAGTCCAGCTTCTTTTATTTCAAAGAGCATTGAAGCTCTGCTGCCCACATCATGTATGAGGTGGACACACCCATCGAGGGCTCATATACACACACCGCTGTCACATCTGGAATCAATCTGGAGTCTAACCTCTGGCTCAAAAAGTACCTCATTCACCTCTAGACACACACACACACACACACACACACACACACACGAGGAGACGACATTGTGGCCGATTCCATGACATGGTTTTCATTACATCCAGATCACCTCTTCATGTCCACTCACACAGCCTGCATTTGTTTTAAGTTAAAATGTCACCACAACTGTCGACTGTAAGAATTTATCCTAACGGCCAAACAGCAAATTCATTGATCTGATGTAAAATATGTGACATTTGATGGGTTTTCTTGATCCGAGAGGACAAGGCTGATATCACCAGACGCTGGTTAGATGTAAAATAAAGTTTATTTTTGTCGAGGAAGTACTTTCACTTCAGCTAATATTTCAGATTCATGTTTTACAAAACACAAAACATTTAATGTTCTAAATAAATAGGATGTATTAAGATTAAACCAATGATTTCCAGCTTTTTTTAATAATTTGTGACACTTTACAGTAAAGCAGTGCCTTGTTGGAGTCGCTCGCCATGTTTCAGATGTTGCACCACAGAGATGTTTGTCCTCTAAACTTCTCAGATGGTTTCAGTTAAAGAACAATTAAAACAGTTTAGGATCAAATATTACATGAAAAAAAATAACACAAAACACTCAGTTCTGGAGCTGAACTTTGATCTTATGGACGTCTTGATTTTTGATGAGGTAACTAAAAACACCTCAACTTTGAACAATGACAAACTACTCAATGTTTACAATGTTTGACTTTTTGAAGTATTTCTACTTTGTCTTTAGCTCCATTCTAGCATCGATACTGTTCTTTGTCTTCACTAGGAATTTGAAAGTAGTGTTTTTATTTTTTATTTGAGTATTGTTACATTGTTTCATTTGGGTTTTTAGAGTCTGTTTACTCCTGATCATCTCCTCTAATCTACAGTAAAACCCTTGGCTCAGCTTTAAGGCACAGTTCACACACACACAGCATTCACTGATTGACAACTGGATTTATTATCTCATAATCTCAGTGCACAGGCCTGCACTCGCTCAGTCTGTGTTCTTATCTTTTGTTTTCACCGGAGGCTTTGTCACTGTCAAGTTCAAACCAGTTCTGTCAAGGTCAACACAGCAAAGCCTCCGCACACTTTCAGTCTGTCTCTGCTCTCCAGCCGGTGGTCATTTCTCTCAGTGTGGAGATTTATTTTTCAGCCGTCGGAGCTGGGGGAGGGAATACAGGCCGAATGAATGAGTTTCTTTTAGACCTCTGCTTCTTCCATCCCTCCCTTGTTTCCTCCCTCAAATTGCCACCTCTCTCTTACTCGCTCTCTGCGTTTCCCTCCCTCTCGCAGTGAGAATTCCTCCATACCTGTCTGAACAGGGAAAGTCGGATCGCTGCAGGGCAGAGGACAGGGAGAAATAAAGAAACAAACAGTGCTGGGAAAAACAAAACACAGAGAGGGAGAGTAGGAGGGACGTGTTTAAAGAGGGAAGAAGTGTGTTAGAGACGAGTTTATTAAAGTCCCCGTCAGTCCCTGCTGGGCTGTTTTTTAACTTTCTGAGACCCGTGGCTATTTCGGTCCGTTAGTGTCGGGGCGGTTTAGGATGGATGCCATCATGCTGCAAGAAAAACTGGTGGAACGGCTGCTGTGCCCACGAGTGAGGACGGCCAGACAGAAGGTAAAGAGCTGGATTCATGGGGAGAAATAATGTGTGCAGAGCAGGGAGAGGCAGTGGGTGACAAATCTGACAATTTAACATCTTATATAGTGAAACATGAGGTCAGGGAGGCCTCACACCTGTAGATTCTCTGCCAGTTGTTGTTGCAGCTTTTCTGTGGAGGAGTCATGTTCAACTTTACTGTCAGATTTACTGCTGAGATTAATTATTGATTTATCAGCTGCTTTATCAGCAGTTTTTCTCGCACATCTGGCTGTTTGGCAAGTGTGTCTTCAATGCTCTGTTTGCAATGTGTGTGTGTGTGAACCCCACTCTCGGAAATGCCTATGACAAGTTATGACAGCGTATGAGGACTCTAGCTGTTTATTTGGCTGCTGTGTTTGCAGAGTGAAAAAGAGCTTTTCAGGTCTGTTGAATGAGCGTCTGTCTGTGCGTGAATGCTCTCTGCGGGCCTCGAGTGTGTATTTATATCTGCACATGTCACTAAGCAGCACCGAGGGGTGAAGATGATGACGTCCTGCCAGATGCAGCAGGACCGACGGTCACTGTCCGACACAGCGCGCGACTGGTGTCCCGTGGCTCTCTTTGTGTTTCTGTGGGAGTTTGAGTGGAAAGTCTGAGACGCTGGTTATTCTCAGCTGCTGTGAGAGGAATGCTCCGCACGTGTTTTTCCACGCAGTCGTAGATTTTCTGTATTATAGACGCCGTCTGTCTGTTGTGGTGATTTTATTGCAGCAGACGTTGCCAGATCCGTTTTGTCTCCACATTAAAAAACCCCAGAGCTCTCTAACAGTTATTTGGTGTCTGCTTCTATTTTTGACCTTTTTGTATTTGGCGTATTATTGTCGAGTTGGTACAATTAGGCAATTATTCAGTTAGTCTCCTGACAGCTGGAGACTTTTTGGAAAATCTTCTCTGGTCCTGGTTCAGGGTTTTGTCCAAGCTGCATGATGATCAGTTAAATATTTCACGTCATAACGGAAAATAATAAATCTTTACATTTTTAATCTTTCTGTATAAAAATGACTGAAGCAGTTAAAATTTCTTCTCATTATTACTTTTACCAACGAGATCGTGAGGATTTCCTTTTACAGATCGATTATTCCCAACAGAATAAATTATTACATTGCGTTATTATTCCTAATTCACCACAAGAGGGCAGCAGTGTTCAGTCTATAGCATCAGTGCAGCTGGATTATGCCTTGGTGGAGGTTCCTGCTCACTGACTGAGTCTAATGTCAGTGCCTTTGTATTTGTATCTAAACCCTCCTTGTTGTTTCTGTGAGTTTAGCTGAGAAAAGTCAAATTCACCAAACTCTCTAAACCAAGTAGCTGTAAACTGCTTATTAAAGCCCAATAAATTACCTTTCTAACACTGCTTGGTCTGTTCTTATTGTTTTGTTGGTATCTGCAATATTTATGAAGTTTCTCGATCTTGTTCATTTGTTTAGAGGAGAGTGATGTGAGTTGTGTCTGTTCTTACTTTAAGTGTCTTTAAAGTAAGGGGATGACAGTAATACTTCCAACTATAATATGTACATATGGTTTTGAATGTGGTGCATCTCTGGGAACAATCACTTTGGATCTTAAATAAACTGTTTGAGAAATACAGCTTTAGAAAAAAGTGGTCTTGTGGCACAACTTACCCCCGGTGTGGGATCTTGTTAATTGAGTAAATGTTTCAGTGTTACAGTATTTCTCAGATAGATTATTAGGAAAGAAAATCAACAATAACGTATTTTCCGGACTATAAGCCGCTACTTTTTTCCGACGCTTTGAACCCTGCGGCTTAAACACCGGTGTGGCTCAGTATCGGCGGCACGAAGCTCGTTGGCTTTTTACAAGCTAGCAACCTCCGTGCCGCCGATACATTTAGCGTCGTCACATCAGACCCGGAATAAATTCAATAGTGGCTTATAGACAGGTGCAGCGTATAGTCAGGTGCGCTCAATAGTCCGGAAAATACAGTAATTAGTTGCATTGTTGTTGTTTTATTTAACACTAAACAGTGTGTTTTTCTGTTTTTTCTGTCCCAGGAGAAACAATATGTCGGCTTTGCGACTCTGCCCAACCAGGTCCACAGAAAGTCTGTGAAGAAAGGCTTCGACTTCACGCTGATGGTAGCAGGTGTGTTTGGATACAAAGATGCAAACATTGTAGAAATCTCAGTATCTAACACTTTATTAGGCACTAAAGCAGCCCTGCAGTAAATCCCTCCTTTATGAAGTTTATAGGTTTTTAGTTTTGTTTGCAGCTGTTTGAGAGGCACTGATGAACTTTATGATCTCAGATGATAACATAATATTTATCTGATGTGTGAGACAACATATTACAAACAATATAACTGCAGCTATATAACCATGAAGTTTATTAAAAAAATGAAACAACCTTTACGAAGGAAAGATTTATTTCTGTCGTTTTGGGGTAAATGTTTCTGATAAACTGTAAATTGAGTTTATTGGATGTAGTTTATGTCAGTACATATACACACAGTGTAAAAGGTCTTTCTGTGTGTGTGTGTGTGCTGCAGGAGAGTCTGGGATGGGAAAATCCACTCTGGTCAACAGCCTGTTCCTCACAGACCTCTACAAAGACAGAAAGTTACTGAATGCTGAGGGTGAGTCTTCATGCTGGTTATTATTTCTCTGTATCTGTCATGATGAGTTTTCTGTGCCCTGGATATTTATTGAACTGTTTCTGATTATTGATCAATTAGTGCATGCCTCATGTCTTATTTATGTGGCTGTGTTTGTTAATCTTCTTTTATAAAATCTAAAGATCGCCACAATATGATAGATAGTAATTTTAATTACATTTTTCCCAATTTCTGTCATATTTTCTGTGGGAAAAACGGGTGAATTATACCAATAAATACAATCTCTGAATACCATCAAACCTTTGCTCTTTTGATAGTTTCACATCTTCTTATTATTTTTGCTGCTCACTGCAAGTTATTTTTTTGTTCATGTGTCTCTTTTTTAATCTCTAAGAGCTTCTAAATAACTCTGATTAAAATCCTTAAACTCAGTGTGTCAGATGGGTAACTCAGACATTAATTTATCGTGGTACTGTGCCCTGGATTTATTTCCTCATAACTAAAGAAAATCAAAACTGTAATTAAAGTTGCACATCAGAGCTCTGGTTCCTGTCATTTCAACTCATCTACTCCACTTCAGTCATTGACCTTCATCTTGTTTGTGTTGATGCTTTGCAGAACGTATCAACCAAACCGTGGAGATCATCAAACACACTGTAGACATCGAGGAGAAAGGAGTGAAGCTCAAGCTGACCATCGTAGACACGCCGGGGTTCGGAGACGCTGTCAACAACAACGAGTGGTGAGCATCTCTGACGTGTGCCTGATTCAGACCGATGCTGCTGCTGCTCGCTCGGATTCACAGTGACGTGTGGACAGCTGCTGATGTGAAGTGACTGTGTGTCTGTGTGTTTGTGCTGCAGCTGGAAGCCGATCACTGACTACATAGACCAGCAGTTTGAGCAGTACTTCAGGGATGAGAGTGGGCTGAACAGGAAGAACATCCAGGACAACAGAGTCCACTGCTGCCTCTACTTTATCCCTCCATTTGGGCATGGGTAAACACACACACACACACACTGACCAGGTGAAATACTGCATCCTGACAGTGACCATACCTGCAGATTTAGAGTCTTTAATTGACTTGGTTTCTCTCCACAGGCTCCGTCCGGTGGATGTGGAGTTCATGAAGGCTCTGCATGAAAAAGTGAACATTATTCCACTCATCGCCAAAGCCGACTGCCTCACACCCAACGAGATCAAGAAGCTTAAAGACAGAGTGAGTTGAAGACCTGCAGCACCACGACGAGTTCGATATTTAATTTGCAGGCGACTGTATTCTGATCTGTGTGTGTGTGTGTGTGTGTGTGTGTGTGTGTGTGTGTGTGTGTTATAGATACGGGAGGAAATAGACAAGTTTGGAATCAAAGTTTACCAGTTCCCTGAATGTGACTCCGATGAGGATGAAGAGTTTAAACAACTTGACAAGGAGCTGAAGGTGGGTCCGATCCCTGTGAGGATAATTTACTGACCCACTGTTAAGGGAGAAACTGTAACTGGGACATTTTTGTAGATTTTAAATCACAGGACTCTACATGGCACCCGCCTCGTTTGCTGAAACATTTTCTAATGGATTTTGCAAATCAGTGGTGCCCAACCCTGGTCCTCAGGACCCCCTATCCTGCATGTTTGAGATGTTTCCCTGATTCAAATGATCAGGATCATTGTCAGGTTTCTGCAGAGCTCGATGATGATCCTGATCATTTGAATCAGGTGTGATGGAAGAGGGAAACATCTAAAACATGCAGGATGAGGAGTCCTGAGGACCAGAGCTGGGTGCCACCATTGTAGATGAAAACATTTTCATTAAGTAATTGTTGCTTTTTTCTGCTTTTGACTGTAAAACCACAAGTATTTATGTTTGTACTTGGTCTTATGAGAAGTACTTTTACAGCAACTTTACTCAAAGTGCACTCACTACCTTTTTCCACAGGTTTTAACCCAGTCTTATCGTTTTCCATATTTAATGGAGTTTTCTTATATTCAGGATGACATGTAGTTGGAAAAACAATGAACCTAGAGTTGAGTTTTTTAGTTGAGGTTTGTCAGGAGATTTATTCACGCAGATAGTTTTGGTTTCATGCTGTAATATCTTGAGACATCTGGCTGTAAATCTTACACCTGCGCCTTAGTTCAGCAGAGGTGAATGGAGGTTTGTTTTTGTTCCTCAAAGCGTCGACGTGTCTCACCTCGAAAGATGTTACATTTAGTTTGGATGAGCCACACATTTTCCTTTAGTGAGAAGAAGCTGTTGCAACAACTGCTCACAGCCATATCCTGTGTTCAGTTTTTGCACGACTTCAGTTGAAGCAGCCAATTATTCATAAAAAGGACACAGTTCAGAAAAGTGTCTGATGTCGGGACCTTAAGAAAGATGCTGAAATGTTTCCAAATGCTGTTAAAGTGAGCAGCATTGTTGGATTATCTGTTTTGGGAACTTTGCAAATCAACCCACATGGCTCAACACCTCGAGGTTTTCATTAGGAGATAATTTGAGAGAACCGCCTCCTCCTCCAACATTTATTGTGCTCTTAGCTTGAAGTGTGTCAGCAGCTCAGAGGCAGTACATGAATCAGCTGTGAGAGTGAAAATAAACAGCAAACAGTCTTCTACCTTTCTCAACAATTACAGCCCTACCTCCCTTTGGCCTTTTATGATTGTGCATAACTCTGTGAATGTGCAGGAGCACGCTCAGTCAGCTTTCTCTGGGCAGACAGGGGTTAAAATAACAAGCCGTCCTCATGTCTGTGTGTGTCCAGGAGTGCACCCCGTTCGCTGTGATTGGCAGTAATACAGTGGTGGAGGCTCGAGGACAAAGAGTGAGGGGAAGGCTGTACCCCTGGGGCATCGTTGAAGGTATGTTGGTGTATCATCTGTTCAGCTGTCGTCACCCTGAATGCAGATTAGACACAGTTTGCATGTCATAACTTGGATTATTAATTCGGTTCTCATATGTTTTTGTCTCAGTGGAAAACCAGTCGCACTGTGACTTTGTGAAGCTGAGGAACATGCTGATCCGCTCGCACATGCACGACCTCAAAGACGTAACATGTGACGTCCACTACGAAAACTACAGAGCGCAGTGCATACAGGAGATGACCAGGTGTGTGTGTGTGTGTGTGTGTGAAATCGTGGGAATGTAGATGTTTACTAAACATCATAGAAAGCTGCTGATGTTCACAGATTTCAGTACAGATTTGACCTTTTATCTTCTTTCTTTCTTCTTCTGTCAGTAAACTGGCTCAGGACAACCGCATGGAGAGTCCCATCCCCATCCTGCCGCTGTCCACTCCCGACGTGGACACTGAGAAGCTAATCAAAATGAAAGACGAAGAGGTAGGAAGCAGCTGTTTCTGTTTGATGAATGATGTGGATTTGATTCACATGTCTGTGATCTGATGCAACAAATATTCATGTGAGAAGAATTACACATATGTAGGCATAAAAATAAATTAAAATACAATAATGTGTGAAACAATACATCCTGATACAATACAATACAATATAATAGGATAGGATACAATACAACTCAGTTATGGTGTGATACAATACAATATGGCACAATTTGGTACAATATGATACAACAGGACACACCACAATGCAATACATCACCATACAATATGATTTGATACAACATGCTGTACAATTTGATACAATATGCCACAATACTGTACAATGTGCTTTAATGTGATAGAATACATTCCAGTAATTTTCTACATCACTACATGACACCAAACTGTATGATACCTCACAATACAACAGCTTACACAACAATACAATACGTCACAATAAAATATGATTTTATTCAGTATGATACACAATACGATTCACACACAATACAATATGACATGCTTTGACATTAAAGTGTCTCAGTATGAAGTGAGTGTCAACAATAATAAAAACTGATCGGATCAAATTAAACGGCTGCATCAGACTGATTGTGTACTTCATGTACCGTATTTTCCGGACTATAAGCCGCTACTTTTTTCCGACGCTTTGAACCTTGCGGCTTAAACACCCTTGTGGCTCATGTATCGGCGGTGCTAAGCTCGTTAGCTTTTTACAAGCTAGCAAGCTCCGTGCCGCCGATACATTTAGCCTCGTCACATCAGACCCGGTCAGAGTGGACCACATGAAACTGTTTGAATAAATTCAATAGCGGCTTATAGACAGGTGCGCTCAATAGTCCGGAAAATATGGTAACTAGCAAGTAGTAACAAACAGCTGTTAGTTGAACTTCTTAAGTTCAGTTTACCATCTTAAATACATACACTACAATCAATCATTGTTCATTATATGGGTAAAACCTGCAGTTTAAGAATAAATGCAGAATATTACATTCAAGAAAAACACTGAAAGCAGTGTGGTGTAACAAATAATACAATACATTTTAGAAAAAGTCATGTTTGATTAAGAAAAAAAAACATTGTGAACCTCAAAACTGTTACACCATGAGTCAGTCTGTACATGTATTATACAGCAGACATACTGTACATACACCATAAATCTAAGCAGGTGGTGATTTTCCATTGATAAATTTCAAATGCTTCTTATGTAAATGTATTAATTGGTTCTGTGAGTCATTTATCTATAAATAGACATTTCCTCCTGCTCTAAATGTGAACAATGTGCGACTGAAATCCAACTTTTCATCTGAATTATTGGTTTCTCCTGCAACACCCCTGATGTAAATTCTGTAGTTGTTTAAATCCATGTGACTTATGAACCCACTGCCTCCTGTGAACCATCTGAGACACTTTTATTTCTGTGCACAGTTTAACTCATCTTCTCTGTGTGTGTGCAGCTGAAAAGGATGCAGGAGATGCTGAACAAGATGCAGCAGCAGATGCATGAGAAAGACCAGTGATGTCATCCAGAGCAGAGCTGTGCTGCAGCGCCACCTGCTGTTTCTCCCCCCAAACAACAGCGACATCTTCAGACTCTGAACATTGATATCAAGTGTTAGTGGCAACTCTGGCTGTACATTTATCTTCAGTTTGGTGCTTTGTATAGTTTGTTTGCCTGGAGTTTTTTTTTTTTTCTTTCTCTGAAACCATCCATTTTGAGCCCCTCGCTGTGGTCTTAACATATATAATATAAATCCGTAATTTAAATAACTTCTCAGTGTATCTAATTTATAAATGCAATGCTAAACTTTTTGGATATAATATCAGGGTGTGTGCTGCGAGATGTTTTGTAAAGAACTGTAGGTTGTTGGTAATATTTAGATCTGAACGTGGATATTGTTTTTTTATTGTGTGTTTGGGTGTGTGAGTGTGTGTATTTCATGACATTTCCTTTGATATCACCAAGTATCCGTCCTTAAAACTCCCATTTGTCCTTAAAAAGGCGCCACAGTGACTTTTCTTTCCTTAAAATACGACTTTTGCTCCTGTTCATTTGCTCATAAATACCTTCATTTAACCTTTTTTTCACATAGGGCCAGTCAAAATATGTTCTCCCGGCATTTTTTATTGTGCTGGCTGAGCTGAAAATGCACTTATTGCCAGTGGCTAACTGTGAATGGAGAGCCTCTGACATAATGAGAGGGTTTGTGCAGGGTGCATGTGCAAGCATGCTGCCATTACTCATATCCGCTAAAGGCTGTGGGCCTATTTTTACTGCTTTATAGCCGATGCCCTGTGCTCGTATCAAGTGCATCATGACCCACAGTTTGCTTCGTTGGTAAGAGCAGATCAATGCTGAGGAGCAGATACTGTGTCTGTGCTTCTGTTTTCAATTCCTCTCCTTGGAAGTGATGCCTTTGAAGTTGTGTAACCTTCATGTGAGTTAAAGTCGTCTGAGAGTGTGCGAGTGTGGTGTGTGTGTGTGTAGACTCTGCTGATGCTGATGACCTGTACATATTTTGCCTGAAGGCTGTGAGCTCAGCCAGCGTCCCATTTACAAAGGTGTGACAAATAAACTCTTGTTTCTCGTCAGTCTGGCGTCTCTGCCTCAGTTTGGTTTCTCTGAAGATTACGGATCATCTGTCACTTCCGCCTGTCAGACTCTGAGCAGCAGGACACTGAGCTGGAGACGCTGCTGGGACATTTTCTGCTGATTCATATTTATCTCCTGCAGCAGTTCTTCCTCTGCGCTGCACAGACGCATCTTTCTGCCGCAGAGTCAAGAGAAACGAAAGCAAACAGAATAACTTACAGACATATCTGTATTTAGTCTTGTTAAAGCATTTGGACATTTTATTTAAATAAGTAACAGTTTAAAAATAATCATTCAAAAGTTCATCATAAAAACATTAAAATAAAAGTACTTTTTGTAGAGAAATTCCCAAACAAGCTAGAAAAGTACTTAGTATAATGTTGGTCAGCCTGAAAAATATTATCGTAACCTATTATAATGCATCACAATTTATTTGTCAATTATAATTTGTGGTATTAATCCAAAGTTATTAAACGTAGTGGAGTAAAACAGAAAATAATTGTTGCTTTTCTGAACTGTAGCAGTAACAAAAAAATACTTCAATATAACTTCAAATAGCTCAAACTTAACGATGCATGTTAGACCTGATGCCTAATGTCTACTGTGCATTAAGATGAAGACCATACTCTCATGCAGATGTGGATCTTAACAGTTCAAATAATTAGTATTATTATTATAGTATAATAATGAGTAATTTACTAATTATTAATTATAATTTGTAGTAATTATATCATCATCTATTATTGGAAACTTTATCCTTCCTATATGTTGAACTGTGTGCTTGATGGTGTGTTTAGTTACAGTAAGACCCACAGCTGATGAGCTGCCACCAGCTTCTTACTGTTACACCATCAGTTAACACTGTAACACTGTCTCTGTTTGATCTCTTACTGGTTTATTTCTGGAAAACTTCCTAAAATTTTATCAGGAATTAAATACTCAGAAAAAAAAGAAAGTTACTCAGTATGCCTGTGTGTGTGTGTGTGTGTGTGTGTGTGTGTGTGTGTGTGTTTGGTTGTTTTTGCATGTATACTTTCTTTGTTCCTCTTTGTGGTTATTTTGTTTCTTTTGGGTTGTTTTTTTATCTTATGGTCGATTTGCGTGTCTGTGTTCATTTTGTGTCTCTTTGTTGT
>OOFC01047808.1:11636-36897 GCA_900323345.1 Pseudochromis fuscus
CGGCTCTGTGGCTGCTGTGTGCCGGACGCTTCTACTGCTGTGATGTCTGAGAGCTGAGCTGCATGTAGTCTGATACCTCTGAGTGTGTGTGAGTGTGTGTGAGTGTGTGTGAGTGTGTGTGAGTGTGTGTGAGTGTGTGTGTGTGTGTGTGTGTGTGTGTGTGTGTGTGTGTGTGTGTGTGTGTGTGTGTGTGTGTGTGTGTGTGTGTGTGTGAGAGTGTGACAGTGGTCTTTATCAGTAAGTACCAGCTGGCTGTAGCACACACTCTTCCTCTGAGAACAACCATTTGAAACACACTGATCTCCTGAAGACACGCAGCACTGAAGGTACGTGACTCTCCTCTGACCTTATTAACACTTCTCTGTTCGGTAGCTGTTGTAACATTACTGAGATTAAAACAGAGGAACCATGAACTCATTTATTTCACAAGCTTAAATTGACATCTGAAGCTCAGTTTGGCAAAATTACTCTGCTCTGTTTTAAAAGCAAATCACACATTTTAAAGCTTTTTTATTAATCAAATAAAAATCAATATATACTGTATGGTGGGCTTTGTACCCCTATCATAGGATTTCACATGTGGTCTTGGTTGTAGAGAACTTAATCCTGACCTCACAACATCATAGACACACAACAGAAGTGAAAGAGAAAAACACTGTTGTTAATGCACTGGACTAAAAACTTAAGGAGTTAATACTGTTTTCATTATTGTGATTATTATACTGACATGCTATTATAAAATTATAATCAAACGTTTTACAATAATACACTTTTAATACCTTTTTGTGTAGTACTTTGTAAAGTGAAAAAATATTAGTTACATATCTAATTGTATAAAATCTTGATAGCATCAGCTACAAATATGATATCAACTGAAGCCAAATAGTTCAAAGCAGGTTGTGCAGTTGTACCTTTTGTGAGCAGAGTAACTAAAATACTCCCTACTCACACCCTGAGCACTATTAGCTGTACAGCAACACCACAAAGTACACACCAACTCACCACAGAGATTATTTAATATCTTGAAAACGTGTTGATTATCACAGATATGACACAGGATGCTTGTTGGGTTACATTTATTTACATAAGATAAGATAAGATTTTATAAAATAACTAATGGTATTAATAAGTAATTTATTAGTGTGAGTTGTTTTAAGCTTTGCCATAATTAGCTGATCACATGTGCCAATCATCTGTCCATTTCAAACAGAATTGGTTGCGTTGTTATAAACTGCAGGTATGTTTTTTGGACTTTTATTTTGAAGGATTTTTAGCCCTTGAATTACCTCTTGGAAATGTATTGACTCTGAGATGCCTCCTCTCTTCTCTGCAGTTATTGGAAACCATGAAGGAGCTTCTTGTCTTGTGCATGCTCCTCTTGTTTGGAGGTCAAAGGTCATCAGCGTGCCCACACCTGTGCTCCTGTCATGGCAGTCAGGTGAACTGTAGCAGCAGGTCCCTCCAAGCCTCCTCGCTGCCCACCAGCTTCCCTGCCGGGACCACACAGCTCCACCTCCACAACAACCGGCTGACCACCCTCCCTAACGGGCTCCTGGATGATCTGACCTCCCTCCGCTCCGTCTCCCTTCACGGTAACCCCTGGGCGTGTGACTGCGGCATCCTCTACCTGCGGACCTGGCTGCTGCATCACCCCAACAACCTCAAATCACACCTGGCTGTCAACTGCAGCTCCCCTCCCAGCCTGAGAGGGCGGCTGGTGGTGTATTTAACCGAGGAGGAGGTTCTGGACTCCTGCCACTACTGGTACTGTGACCTGGCTTTGGCCTCGCAGGTGTGTCTGTTTGTGTTTGTGGTGGTGCAGGCGGCTCTGCTGGTGGCTCTCATCGTTTTCCTGAGGAGGTTTGAGAGGCTGTCCAAAGAGGCGAGAAGAACCAAGGAGGAGAGCTTCACGGCCGGGGAGGGTCAGATGGAGAACGAGTACTCAGCTTTAAGGGACAGCAGCACATGAGAGGGAGCTGCGATGAGTTCGTGTGTTTAGGGAGGTTTTTAATATTTGCACACTGGAGAGAAAATCCTATTATAACATTGATCTAAAGAAGCTTTGAAGGAAAGACTGAATATATGTGCAGAAAAATATAAATTCTGTGAGTTGCACGTCATCCGACCTCTGGGAGATTTTAATACTGAGGGTTTTATGACAGGCTCAGGACCTTCCTAAAATACTTTGTAGAAATGTTTGACACCATGTACAACTGTAAAATAGACTAAATAAAAGCAAAAATTAAGAACCTTCTGCACTGGAGTTTGAGCAACACTTCCTTTTATTTTATCCTAACAATTATCTTTTATCAAAAGATTGGTTGATATTCATTTCATGACACTGAAACACCTTAAATATGATTATTAAACAATGTGACCACAAAGTGTTAAAGTCTGTACTACAAACATTTCACCAGTGTTTCTGTGTTTGCTACTTATCAGACAAATAAACACTGATATATCTCTGTGTTAATTATTATTATGTAATTGGACCTGCTCCTTTATAATCATGTAATACCAAATGTTTGTGAAGAAGGAACTCCAGTTTTCTGTTGTTCAAATGTCTATGTCCCGATGTTTCCAACAGCTCCTGTGCTTAAAAAGCAAATTACATTAAATAAAGATGGATGTGTTTGTAAAACATGTATGAAACCCTGCCTTTGCGTAGCTCCCTGAGATGCCTTATATTCTGATTGTTGTAAAATATTCTAACTGAAGACTGAATGAACTGCTGATAAGTTGGTTGTATCTGTTTACTAGCTGGTAATTTTGTAGGATTTTCTAATTGCCTTTAATGTAAACGTTAGATGTGATTTATGCTTTTCTATCAATGTGCTGTTTATATACAGTCTATTCCAAAGAAGAAGCAGTTTGTTTAAATTGATGGTAATATTGTGTATTTCTCTTTGAAATTCATTTTTACTGATTTTTAAACTGAATGAATAAAGGCCTTTAATAAAAAACAAGATGATGTGATTCTTTACCTAAAATATAAATATTACAAGTTTAGTCATGATAGCTGATTTGTATCTAATTTTACACAACATATAGCCTATGGTATTTTTCAACAATAAAAAATAACTAATATTCATTTAACCAATAAGCAACACAAACTCTATAAATTAACAGCTTGGTATAGATTAATATTTCTGAAGCGGAACCTTTCTCCGGAGTCAACGTTCCCCCGGCGGACACTTTTAGCCGATGGACACTCATATGTTTACACGTGAGGTTTGAGCAGGGCTGCTGTTTTAAAAGTCTGCAGTTAAAATCTTAAATGCCGTTGAAATAAGAAGGTTTGTATTTTTACTATATTCATAGATATTTAGTCGCTTGTGTATATTTTTACCGTAATGATAAAAATAGCTCGTTAGCTCCTTCTGCGTCGGTGTTTTGCTGCAACAGTGTCAGTTTTTCGTGGTCTGTGTCACTCAGTAGTTGCTTTTGTACACATAGACTGTTACTTATTTATTTCCAGACCTTTATTTAAAATGGGAAAGCTGAGGAAGAAACACAACTGGAAGGGGAGACAGCAAAGTGAAACCCAGCAACCTGCAGATGAAGAGAAATCAGGAGTCGTGGTGGAGCTGCAAGGTAAGAGTTTGTAGGAGAAATCTGTAATAAACTGGTCTTTATTGTCACTTTATTTATAGTGTGTTTGGCTTGTTACAGTCCCCTGACCTCTCTTTGTGTCTTTCATCAGGTGGAGCCAGACTGAAAGGTGTAGATGAGAGCAATGCTTTGGTCCTCCCAGCCAATAAAGCCAAGAAAAACAAATCCTCACTGACACCAGTTTCCACTAAAAAGCCTCTGACCAAGAAACAGAGGAAGGAGCTGCAGAAGGTCCTGGAGCGTAAGGAGAAGAAAGCTCAGGTGAGACACAGTTTGAAGCTGTAGGTTCAAATTTAAACTGTGCAGCTTTAAGAAGAAATAGGTTTCTTTAACAGTGTTTGTAGCCATAAATAAACTCAGCTTTATTCCACTTCATACATTCAGTATGTAACATGGTTTGATTCCTAAATGTGAGGCCTAGCGTATTTTTTGTTTAGTATCACTGTTATTTCTTATAAAGTGTAAAATATCTTTGCAAATATGATAAAAGAACAGATGACGTTTTGACTCTGAAAAGTACTTTAATGGACATTTCTTTGTTTCTGTAGTAATTGACCTAATCAAATAATCAAGTGAATAATCAATCACAAAAGTGCACATGTCTGTTAAAATGATTATTATATTATTACTGATTATTAGAGCTCAGTATTGAATGGCAAAATGTTTTTTAAACTGTGTCTTTAATCTGTAATATCAGATTAAAGACTGTTAATCTTTTGTTTGATAAGACACCTCCTGATTCAAATAAAGGTTGTGTTTATTTTGGACTACTTGTGTTGATTTAAGTTTGGTTTGTTTTGTTACATAAAAAGAGTTAAAGAAGAGTTAATTCAGGTCACTTCAGTTCAACTTTATTTGTATAGCACCAAATCAAAATAAAGTTGAACCTCTTTTTTCCTGTTCCACAAGGTGTATTGGACATATATGTTCTCTCATTGTGACAAATTTTACATCAAGCATAAGATTTCATCACTCTTACTAATTTACTTTCTGTTCAGAGAGCGGACATCCTGACCAAACTGGCTGAGGTGCAGCTTCCAGAGTCTGAACTGAAGCTGCTGTACACGACGTCCAAACTGGGAACAGGAGAGAAGCTTTACCAGAGTAAACAGTAAGTGGACAACACGACATATTTGTCGAGATGAAGTGTGACGACTCAGTATGATTGGTCTGTTTTTCAGTGGAGAAGGTGGAGTCAGTGGTTTTAATTGTTTTCAGGTCATCAGACGAAGTAAAAGATGGAGACTCGGGTCCGAACATCAGCAGCCTCAGTGGAGCAAACAGGAAGAGAAAATGGAAAGATGAAGAGGAAGATGAACAAAAAGCAGAAGAAAGCAGCGATCAGGACACATCGTCCGATGAGGAAGAGGAGGATGATGTGGATATCGCCACACAACCAAGTGAATCTAAGGAAACCACTTCTCCCTGTCAAGAGGCAGAGACCAAACAGGAAGTGAAGGAAGAGCGAGAAGCTGCAGAACAGGATGGACAGAAGAAGATCTCAGATCAGGAGAAAGTTCAAAACAAGAAGTTGTCACAGCCGGCTGTCTTCATTCCTGTGGACAGATCACCAGAAATACAGGTTTGTGTGTGAGAAAAAAGAAACACAGTGAAGCCTTCAGCCAATAAGAAGGTTTTTATGAGGTATGTTTGTGTGTTGCTGCAGGAGGCTCGTCTGAAGCTGCCCGTGCTGGCAGAGGAGCAGGTCATCATGGAGGCAGTGAGAGAAAATCCCTGTGTCGTCATCTGTGGAGAGACGGGGAGTGGAAAGACTACCCAAGTGCCTCAGTTTCTGTATGAAGCCGGCTACGCCAGGTAGTGTATCCACTTCATGCTCCATGTGGATAAACAGACATATGTGATGTCATGTACTTACTGTCATCTTATTCATTCCTTTTTCCTCCAGTGATGGTGGGATTATTGGTATCACAGAGCCAAGGAGAGTAGCAGCTGTCAGCATGTCCCACAGAGTGGCCAAAGAGATGAACCTGCCCACACAGTAAGGAAAAGTCACTCACTGTGGGGAGTCTGAATATTCAACACTCAGGCTGTTTACCTTGACAATGTATTTACTGATAGTGTTGTATGTTTGTGTGTCAGGGTGGTGTCATATCAGATTCGATACGAAGGGAACGTGACGAGCGACACTAAGATCAAGTTCATGACCGATGGTGTTCTGCTGAAGGAGATTCAGAAGGTATCGTCTTTACTTTGAAGTACTTAGAAAAGTGCATCCATGTTTTTGGAGGTTTTATTATTATTTTTACAAATAATATTATATTAAAATATATATAATAAACTGGTGGGAAATTTGCAATTGAATATCTACTGGTAAGATAACATTTGTGTGTCTTTAAAGGGTGATGCAAGAGATCAGAGCCTAATGTTAGAATGAAGATTTTTAAACAATAAATTTAACAGATTGTAACTGTAACTAACTTACATTTGATTAATAAGTTAATTGCTTTGTTTGTTTAACTTAAAAAATAGTGAAGCATGTTCATCATGCTTCAAATGCTACGTCTTCACTGACTGTCAAGAAGTTAAAAACTGTAGCTGAAAGTATTCATAATAGATGTGATTGTAACGTACAGAACATTTTATCTGTGTGAGTCTTTAGTTACAGGATTTTTCTCCAGTTTTTTCACTGTGTCTGTTTTGTGTTGTAGGATTTCCTGCTCCAGAGATACAGTGTAATAATCATAGATGAAGCTCACGAGAGGAGCGTCTACACAGACATCCTGATCGGATTATTATCTCGTATCGTCCCGCTGAGAAACAAAGTAAGAGACACATTTATTGTTTTTAATTTAAGGAACAACGTTTTATTTTTATAATCATCTTTCTGTTTCAATCTCTCTGCAGAAAGGTAAACCCATGAAGCTGCTGATCATGTCGGCTACTCTGCGGGTCGAGGACTTCACAGACAACCAGAAGCTGTTTCGGACGCCTCCACCCGTCATCAGAGTGGACGCTCGTCAGTTCCCCGTCACGATCCACTTCAACAAGCGCACCCCACTGGAGGATTACACCGGAGAGGCGTTTCACAAGACCTGCAAAATCCACCGGATGCTGCCTCCAGGTGCACATTTAGGAGATTCAGCAGTTTATGGCAGACATCATTGAAAGAAGCTACATCCTTCTTGACAAGGTGGAAAGTAAACAGTAAAAATGATCAGATTCCTAAAAGGAAGGATCCTCTCTGTGTTGGTACTGTCACAGTAATGTCACAATATCAATTTAACTGTAGTTTTTCTCAATGTGAACTGAGGATTTATACAGAGTACTACAAACCTTAGTTGCTGAAGAGACTCTTCCTGCCATCTGATGCCCTGTATCTGCATCCCTAAGGTGGTATCCTGGTGTTTCTGACCGGTCAGGCTGAAGTTCACAATGTCTGCAGAAGGTTGCGAAACGCTTTCCCCTTCAGGAGGAGTCACACAGCCACAGGTGAGTGAGGAGCCTCCTGGCACTCAGACCCATCTCTGAGCACCGAGGATGATTTTGTGTGTTGACGTCCTTTCTTTTTTCCCCAGCTGAAGATGAAGAAGCAGACACCTCAGAGGCCATGAGGAAGTTTAAGAAAGCTAAACAGAAGAAAACTGTCGTAAGGAATTTAGTTAAAGGCTCCTAAAAGCCTGTGTGACTTTTTATGATGAGACCTCTATCCACAGATATCTAGTGTATATATTTAACAGTGGTAACTCTGTCCACAGTCTCTGCCCCGAATTGACTTGGACAACTACTCTGCCCTGCCGGTGGATGAAGGGGACGAGGACAGAGAGGCGGGGATCGGCGACGAAGAAGATGGAGGCTCGGATCTCGACATTGGAGACGACCCTGCTGATGGAGGCAAGTTTCTTCACAGCAATAAGTCAGAGGTCGAAGTTTTTCAGATGAATGAGCAGCTGTATAATCCTGCTGTGGTGCTTCTGTCTCTGCAGAGGAGAAAGCTGACCCGTCCATTCCTCTCTACGTCCTCCCGCTCTACTCTCTGCTGGCCCCTGAGCAGCAGGCGAAAGTAAGATTAATATTGTCTGTCAGCACAACAGCCTGCAGGACTGTTCTGCAGTTTGGTGACAAATCTGCAGGTTCACACATTATTTTCAACCACTGGACAAAAAACAGTGATGGAGGAGAATAATTTTAGGTTTATTCTGCTTTGTAGCATAAACTAGCTTAACTTGTCATTAATAGAAAACCACTCAAGGCTTTAGCTCAGTTTGAAACAACCACTAATCACATATTTTCCAGACTATAAGCCGCTATTTTTTTCTGACGCTTTGAACTTAAACACCGGTGTTTCTCATGTATCGGCGGCACGAAGCTCGTTAGCTTTTTACAAGCTACTAAGCTCCGTGCCGCCGATACATTTAGCCTCGTCACATCAGACCTGGTCAGAGTGGACCACATGAAACTGTTTGAATAAATTCAATAGCGGCTTATAGACAGGTGCGCTCAATAGTCCGGAAAATACGGTAATTAAATTTAATTAACTGTTAAATCTATGATGAACCAGCATTTTGAAAAGGTGTGAACTTCTTGTTCAGATGTTTGGTGTAATAATATGATGGATGGAGCAGGAAATAAATGAGTGTAATATTACTTTAAATGAATCAAATCCAGCTTTATCTTAGTTAGTGTCATACAGTAGAGGTTGTTCTCCTGACTTTGTTTTTCTCTTTAATTGTTTGTTTTACACTGTTGGGGAATAGGTTGTGAAAAGCACACAATGTTAAAAGTGAGCAAGCACTGCGCTGAATTTATCCACGTAATAGTATTTAAGTTATTGCGTGAACTAGAATGTGCAGATTAGACTTATTAACAATTACATGGCGGTGTTTAGGAAATCTGAAATGTTCTCAGTCAGACTTGATATTCTCTACACAGTGTAGCTTCAAAACCTTTCAGCTGTTTGCAGACTGTGCCTAGCAGCTGAGGAGTCATAAGGTGAAGATTAACTTTCAGTGTGTGTCTCGGCTGCAGGTGTTCAGGCCTCCTCCACCCGGCACTCGGCTGTGCGTCGTAGCCACCAATGTGGCCGAGACATCTTTAACCATCCCTGGCATCAAGTACGTGGTGGACTGTGGTCGAGTTAAGAAGCGATTCTACGACAGAGTGACAGGAGTGTCGTCCTTCAAAGTGACGTGGACCTCACAGGCCTCGGCCAATCAGAGGGCGGGCAGAGCGGGACGAACGGAGCCAGGTCACTGCTACAGGTCAGATCTGCTAAACTGTGTGACACTCGAATGACACATGTTTTCTTCACTTGAGGAGGATTTTCATAAATGTTTGTCTCACTGATGTTTCTGCAGGTTGTACTCCTCTGCAGTGTTTGGAGACTTCAGCTTGTTCTCAGAGGCAGAGATCACTCGCAGGCCTGTGGAGGACCTGGTTTTACAGATGAAGGACCTCAACATAGACAAGGTCAGTAAGAGGGGAACAACTCTTAACTGCTGTCAAGGCAGAGACTGTATATTAAAAAATTAGATGTAGCCACAGTGATGTCACCCATTAGTTTGTGGACGAGTGTTTTGAGGGTGGGGCTGGGGTACACCTGTCACTCAGTGTTCACGTCATTAATTATGTGTAATTTTAGATATTATACAGTTTGAATTGTTGAGTTTTATGAAAATGTGCCTCATGTATAGTTGTCATAAATAAGGAAATGAGCTGTAGTGACAGGTCTGTAAACATAACTGCTGAAAATTTGACTCTGGGTCCAAGTGGTCATGAAAGTAACTGCAGTTTGTTGCTTCATTTTTCAGCCTCTGGTGGTTGCCATTTTTATATAAGAGAAAAAAAAATCTTAATCAACCAAATTTTTTCCTGTTTTTGCAGGTGGTCAATTTTCCCTTCCCCACGCCGCCCTCTCCTGAGGCCCTCGTGGCAGCAGAGCAGTTATTAGTCTCACTGGGTGCGCTGGAGGAGCCGCTTCGCACTGGAACGTAAGTGTCTGCTGCGTTTCTTTCACCAAGGTTTTTTGGATTACGTGATTGTTAAATTATTCAGATAGTGTTAAAGGACGTGTGTTTCTGCTCACATCCTGGTTGCTTAGAGGTCAGATTTGTCAGTGTTCACACTTTTTAAATTTTTAACTTTATTAGGGTGAAAGAGATGGAGGCGGCGAGGCTGAGCTGCCCCATCACCCCCCTGGGCAGAGCGATGGCTTCGTTCCCCGTGGCTCCGCGTTACGCTAAAATTTTAGCACTTGGAAAGCAGCAGGATTGCTTGCCATACGTCATTGCTGTGGTAGCAGCCATGACGGTGCGGGAGATCTTTGAAGACCTTGACAGGCGAGGACACGTTTTCTCTAATGATCAGTGTTTGTAGATAAAGTCTGAATTATAGAGTAGAAACAGGGTCATTCAGTGTGGCTAAGAAAAGTAGAAACTGATGTTTTGTAAGTGCCTAAATTCCCCACAAAATGTTACTTACCATATTTTCTGGACTATTGGGCGCACCTGTCTATAAACCGCTATTGAATTTATTCGAACAGTTTCATGTGGTCCACTCTGACCGGGTCTGATGTGACGACGCTAAATGTATCGGCGGCACGGAGCTTGCTAGCTTGTAAAAAGCCAGTGAGCTTCGTGCCGCCGATACATGAGCCACACCTTGTTTTTAAGCCGCAGGGTTCAAAGCGTCGGAAAAAAGTAGCTTATAGCCTATAGTCCGGAAAATACGGTAACTCTGAAACACAAGAAAACAACAACGTTCTCAAGCAACAAACATGACTGCGGTTCTTGTCTCTCCTCAGACCTGCACGTAGTGAAGATGAAAGCTCCAAGCTCACTCAGCGTCGAGCTCGGCTGACCCAAATGAGGAGGTTGTGGGCTGGGCAGGGCGCCTCACTCCTGCTGGGGGACCTCATGGTCATGCTGGGTGAGCTCATTTTTTGAATTCAGGTTACAGTAGTGAACAGTATTGTACAACAGACTGTGCACACATGTATTAGGTTGTGTTCTGACCTTTAAAGACCCCATGACATGGCTTCAAAATCCTAGCATGAAGCTGAATTTTATGGTCAGAGTAGCACATCAGGAGGCTTTTCATTCTGAATAATTTAACCCTGAGTCTTGAGCAGGGTTGATTGAGCTGCAGCTTGTATGTTAACATTCTGTATACTTGTGAATGCAGGTGCTGTTGGTGCTTGTGAATTTGCTGGTTGTACTCCCAAGTTTTGCGAGGACAATGGGCTGAGGTATAAAGCCATGGTGGAGATCAGGAAGCTCAGAGGACAACTGACCAATGCAGGTACATGCACACATTAAAAAAAACAGATAATCTAACAAACTTCTGCTGCAGAAACAAATTATTTACGTCCCTCCCCCAGTGAATGCAGTGTGTCCAGAGGTGGGAGTGTTTGTGGATCCAAAGATGAATCCACCCACAGAGCACCAGGTGGTTTGTTTGCGGCAGATTGTTCTGGCCGGACTGGGAGACCATCTTGCGAGGCGAGTACAGGCAGAAGATGTACTGGATCCAAAATGGAAAAATGGATACAAGGTAAGTTGCTCTTGAGGACTGCAGCTGTGGTTTAGGAGTATGTCCTGTATTAACCTTCACCTGTTCACCTCTATGTGCTTTTACCCATAGACGCCTCTGATGGACGACCCGGTGTTTATTCATCCTAATTCTGCTCTGTTCAAAACGCTGCCAGAGTTTGTCGTCTACCAGGAGATCATGGAGACCAGCAAGATGTACATGAGAGGTAAATAAACTTGGTGGGGAAAAAACTATTAGGCAACTTGTGCTCTGCTCTCTGTCATCAGTCTGACGACATTTTCAGGGGACTGCTTGAGTTTTACATATGTCGAAGAACTCTTTATAGTTTCAAAGTTTTCACATATTCACAACAATTACCAAATACCTGTGATATACCTTCTTCCTTGATCTGTCAGGTGTATCAGCAGTAGAAGCAGAGTGGGTCCCTCGGCTTCTTCCTCAGTACTGTCATTTCGGCGCTCCTCAGGAGTCTCCAGCACCGTGGTTCTGTTCCTCCACCGGCACCGTCAGATGTCACCGATCAAGCACCTTCTGTAAGTTCTCACAGGGAAACACCAGAGCTGAGCAATGTCTCCTGATGTCCTTTCAGGAATTGCTGTGTCTATGTGTCTAATGACGGTGCGACCGATGTTGCTGTGGCCTACTCCTCGTGAGAAAACTAAATTTCATTTGTTTTCTGTGGAAATCAAATGACAAATTATCCTTTTATAACTAGTCCTTGTCTCTCCTGCAGTCCGTGTGGGTTGGCAGCTGCCTGCGGTGGAGCTGGAGTATCCAGATGGTCTGGAGCGCTACAAACTGTTTGCCAGGTTTTTTCTTGAGGGGCAGGTACTGCATCAAAACCTGAATATTTGCCATCTCTCATGTCATGAAATATTAAACCTTTCTTCCACATTCCAAACAATAGGTATTGGTGGCTTAATTAACCATTGACTCTCCATTTAATGTTTAAAATAAAAAACATCAATCTAAAACCTAGACAAATGATGCCTCGTGCTGGTCAAACCTAAAATGAATGAATGATCTATCTCATGTGCAGTTATGATTGTTTCATCTGTTGAGCAGGTTTGTCCTGAACTAAAGAAACACAGCAGCCACCTCCTCTCAAACCCCTCCATCATGGTGAAGACATGGGCAAAGTAAGTCAATGCTTTCTCAGACACTGCTCTACCCTCTGTTTTGGTGACTTAAACAATCAGCTTGTTAAATGAAGCACTTTTCTGTCATTGTCATGTCTTCTGTTTTAGGCTGCAGCCCAGGACAGAAGCTTTACTGGCGCCACTGGTGTCAAAGAGGGTTGACTGCAGAGAGGCTCTCCTCTCTGTCTGGAAGACTGAAGATAAATGTGAGGATTTTAATGTGCTTGGCTTGTTTTGGATTTCATTCATCTTTTTACCTGATCTAATTTTGTTGTTTATAATGTGTTTTCCCTCCTCCTACAGTTCTGTTGTCTGCATACTGCCAGTGGTTACCTGAAGCAATGCACCAGGAGATCGCCAAAAGTTGGCCTCCTGTATAAAGCTGAAAAGCAGAAATAATACAATGAACTTTTGACTGGAGACTTAACATTGGCCTACATGTCAGCAGAGCTCACTTCACTATAGAAAGAGCTTCTTCAGACTGTTTTTCTATGTTTTATCAAAGTGCAACTACAACACCACAACACAGACTTTTCACACTGCTATATTTTATACTTTGTATCCATGTAAAGTTATTTTCAGACAGAAAATATTTCAAAAGAGCTCTGTAATTTTTTAACTTGTTAACAGTGTGCTGTTATTAATGTATGACTGATTTGGTCTTCATAAGACTTATAAAAACTGTGGCCCTGAAAAAGGCTGTGGAGTGATTTATTCATGGTTTGTGTCAACTGTGGTTGTTAAAGGTTAAAGGATAGCTGAACCCATGTTACCAATAAGTGTCAATTTACTAATCCTAATGAATGTTAATAAACCTATGAAATAAAAAATTGGTGCTCAGCAGGTTAGTTCAACTTTGTCTCAAAGTTTTTACCAGAATTTTTGAGCTACTAATACTTTTTAAATATGCGGACATTTGCTAGGAAGTAGCTGAGAAAACAGAGTTCATTAAATAACTGCTCTGCCTCTTCTAATTGTTTCATACAAGCTTTCTAGGAAAATGAGGTTTGCCTACTTGTCATAAACTCACATTTTAATTTTTTTTTTCTTTGATTTATTAAAAAAAACAGATATACAGAGGACAGATGTATACTTACCGAACACCTACCATGTCATAATTGTGAGATGATAAATGGTATGATAGCAAGAAATCAGACTTCAGACCATATCAGCCTCTGCTGCCTCTTCTAAATCTACTATTTCCAACATTATAGAACATTTATCAACGGTAATTGTCTCAAAATACAATAAATTTACAGTCTATGTTACGTACGTATGACTGTATATCTAAATACTGTAGGCTGTATATTTCTATATAGTCTATGATAAGTAAACTCAGACTGTATTTGTAAATACTGTATGCTGTATGATGTGAAGTACACTGATAATCCAAAGGGCGGCTGTGATTGGCTAATATCTACCGTGTCGTCATTTCCGTCTGTCAGCTCGTACACTTCCAGAAGAACAACAGTGGAGATTTTCGGCTCATTTACGTTTCTTCAAATAAGAAAACTGAACCCGACATTTTAATTTCGGCGTTTGACAACCAAAGACAAAACCCGTCAACATGGTGAGTAAATATCTGGATTTGTTCACCGCTGACGACAAATTAGCATCAAAATAAATCGGTAGTTGGAACAGTTTAGCTAACGAGCGGCTAACAACAACACGACGACAGCAGAGTAGAAAGCTGCAGCGTCATGATTCCGTTACAGTCCTCCTGATGTTTACAGGTGACCACAGCTACTGAAACTGAGCGTGCGTGTGTGTATTCATATGTTTTGCTTTGTTCTGTAGTTTTCCTTCAATGTTTACGACCACCCGATGTCCCGGGGCTTTCAGAACCGCTTCTCTACTCAGTACCGCTGCTACTCCGTGTCCATGCTAGCTGGACCCAACGACCGCTCTGACGTGGAGAAAGGAGGAAAAAGTGAGTTTTAATGTGAAAATTGATCATGTAGTTTCTTCTTGGAAGCTTAAAAGGGCTAAGTAGAAGAAACTATATCATCAATTCTGAATATTTACCGACCAAACTACTCGGACAAACAATAATAAATCTATTGTCAGTCCTTTAAAATGTGGAAACATGTATTCACACACTGGTCAGGGAAGTTTTTGTGACTTTTTATTTTTTATTTTTTTTCTTTTGACTTGATGAACATGACCAGTTGAACTTAACGTGCCACAGTTACTGACATTGCAACCTTGCAGTTTTTGAAGACATGTTGTTTATGCCTGCAGCAATTATTTCTCTCTTTTGTTTTTCAGTAATAATGCCGCCTTCTGCTCTTGACCAGCTCAGTAAGTACAATTTAAATCAAGTTTTCGTTCTTGTTATGAAAGAAAAACTTGATCTAAGTTATGCTTATATTTGTTTTCCCTTTACTGTACAGGCAGACTTAACATCACCTATCCAATGCTGTTCAAACTGACCAACAAGAACTCAGACAGAATGACTCACTGTGGTGTTCTGGAGTTTGTGGCAGATGAGGGAATCTGTTACCTGCCACATTGGGTGAGAAATATTAATGAGCTTAATGTTGATGTGGCAAATACTGAATGGTCTTCTGTGGAGTACTGCAGTATCTTTTCTTAAATGCTATAGAATGGAGAGAGTAAGGAGAAGCTTTATTGTCATTTCAACCATATGCAGCTAGATAAAACAACATTTGTATCGGGCTGTGATGCTACCTTGAGCAACACAGAACTATATGAGCTAATACAACTAAGACAACACAATGAGTAAAGTAAAGGATGATGCAGCACAGAGAAGAACACATTCTAGTTTCGTCTGAAAAGATATGACAGTCTAATGGTATAATGCTGTAAATGCAACATAACTTTCTCTCACTGTATTTACTCCGATTGATACAGTCTTAACAAGAATGCAGGGGTTCAATACAGTAATCTGTCTAAGGTGTATTACTAAGGATTAGAAACAAAAATGTGCCACAAAGATATAGATACTGTATGCAAACAGAAGTAAAAGAAAAGGAAGTCATAAAAACATTAAATAGACTAGAAAAGAGAGAAAATCTATTGTTCTTATTGCCTGAAATGCTTTTTAAACTGTTATGTTAGTTACAGTCAAGGCATTACTGATAATTATCATGTATTTTTTGCTGCAGATGATGCAGAATCTCCTGCTGGAGGAAGGTGGTCTGGTCCAAGTGGAAAGTGTTAACCTTATGGTGGCCACTTACTCAAAGTTCCAGCCTCAGAGTCCTGACTTTCTGGACATTACAAACCCCAAGGCGGTGTAAGAAGTCTCATCCAACATCTTTTATTTGATCTTTGTCACATTTTGTGATTTACTGAAGTGATGAACTAAGTTGTCTCTTCATTACAGGCTGGAGAATGCATTGAGAAACTTTGCATGCCTGACAACGGGTGATGTCATAGCTATCAACTACAATGAAAAGGTAAATCAGTTTGTTTAAATCAGTGTTTGGCTATGTGGATATGTTTCTGTTTAATTTCTTATTACTGTGTACCACTACTGATGGGATCTGTGTGTTTGTTTCAGATATATGAGCTGCGAGTAATGGAGACTAAGCCAGATAAAGCCGTATCCATCATTGAGTGTGATATGAATGTAAGACCCTCAATTTTAGCAGAGACAGCAGTAAACTATTCTGTTGCTTTCTCCATTTCAGTGATGCGTTGTGACTATTTTTCAGGTGGACTTTGATGCTCCTTTGGGTTACAAAGAACCAGAACGACGACCTCAGCACCAAGAAGAACCGGCTGTAAGGACCTGA
The DNA here is from genome assembly GCA_900323345.1 of Pseudochromis fuscus. Classification (NCBI taxonomy): domain Eukaryota; kingdom Metazoa; phylum Chordata; class Actinopteri; family Pseudochromidae; genus Pseudochromis; species Pseudochromis fuscus. Next base: position 27,658 of record OOFC01047808.1, read on the forward strand.
CCTCACTTTGGCATTTTGTGCTGTGAACAATGTGATTAAACTAATTTCTTCACAGGAGGAAGAGGGAGATCCCAGCAATTATGCTGACTTGGACAAAGTGTTCAGAGTAAGCTTGACACAAATAACCGTCACTTGAAATGTTGTAAACTGTAGATTGGAGGTAATGTAACTATTAATCTGTTTATGATATTCAGGCTTTCACTGGCTCTGGGAATCGTTTGGATGGTAAAACTAAAGGGATTGAGCCCAGCCCCGCACCTCTCACTGCAAGTGATATCAAAAGGTGAAATTTTTTTGAATCATTCTCACTTTGTTATTGGTGCTACAGACAGTTACATAACCCTTTTCTACAATTAAAACTTCCAGTCAAAGTGTTTCAGTAGAGCATTGTGTTCCTGTTCAAATAGCTTTAAATAAATCTTGTTGCAAAACCAAGATGACACCTGCACTCTTCTGATTTCTCATCTCTTGAGTTTCTCCACTCATTAATTTTTTACTGCTTGTGGGTCATTTGTGTTTGTGCAAGTCATTATTATTTTGCTGTCTCATGACATGATCAGCTTGTTTACACATGATTCATTCAACCCTTACAAACTGAGGGTTAGACTGTGTGGTTGCACTTAGTGACACCTGTTCTAGTATTTATTCTATTACACATTATAGAACACAAGTTTTGAATGGAAATGACCAAAGTTAATGTCTAATTGTTCATCCCACAGAGGCATTCCTAACTACGACTTCAAAGTTGGCAGGATCACCTTCATCAGAAACTCCAAGCCTCAGCCCAGGAGAATAGTAGAGGATGTAAGTAATGTGATTGACTCTTATCAAATGTTTAATTATTTGACGAGGCTTTTTTTGTTGTACGTGTGCATATTTCTGTGTTGTTCCTTTCCATTGCTTTTGATCTTTTGTTATAGCTTTCTGAAGACTGCCACATAAAAATCTCTTTTATCCTCTTAGGATGATGCAATGAACAGATTCATCGCCTTCTCTGGACAAGGACAGTCGCTTCGCAAGAAGGGCAGAAAGCCTTGAAGAATTAAATAAAGAGTCTGGTTTATGTGCACAGACCTGCCATCATCTTTTGTCACCTTCGGCAAGATAAAAAAAAAACACAGAAAAAAACTGGTCTTCAGGTGGATCGGCATTTTTTTACCGATCTGTCCCTTTTGAACTGAGAGTTTTGCTGTTGACTTTGTTTTGCTAATGACTTTGTGATAAAACTCTGACAGTGATATTCTGAGAGCTGCATAAACCACTGTCAGTTGTAATTTGGTATGTACAAGTTCAGGGTGACTAATTTGAGTTAGACAGAAACAATTATATCACCAACAAAAAGAAAAACTTGTGAATTGTTGTAATTATATCAGATTAGAATTACTCCCCCATTTTCCTCCATTGTTGCATTTCTGCAATTCACTTGAAATATGCTGTTATCCAGAATCCCATGGTGATCAAATGGGAGCAATAATACTTTTGCTTTTAATTATAATGAATTGTTTTGTTTGAAGCTTTTTTTTTTTCACCTGAGTTTTAAGATTAATGGGTTTTTTCATTTTCTTGGTTTATTTATAGACAAATAAAGGATTCTGTTTTGAAATTAATTTGTAACAAACAATTATTTTTCTACTGTCATATCAATACATGAGATATCAAATGAGACTGGAACTTGACTGGTTAACATTACCTTAGTTGGACTCATTTACTTAGGAATGAGCAGAAAATTAGTGTTTGGGCTTCCAGTTCTTATTAAAGTGTGACTGCAGGGATAACATGACAAGTATGATAGTAGTACTATATAACACCACAATCATATAAAAGCAAGGAAATGCATGTATTTATATCCAAAACAGGGACTTAATTTAAATACAAAGAATATTTAAATAAACTGTCCAAGTTAAATAAGCCAACCTTCATTCATGCCTAAATTCGGGGTGCTAAATATTTTCAAAGTAAGAGCTATAGAACTTTGTAGTAGGACATTTGTTGTGAAAAATAATCTAACAGGAAGTAGTGTTGTCGTGAAGCTATCGGAGCTAGCTAGCTAGCAATGGAGCAGTCTGGAAGATCGTGGAGGGTAATAAATCCAAACATTTTATTCTAATTTACACCACCGTGTTCCGATTTAACATTTACAGTTTTCTTCTTGATGCTTATGACAAATAATGAAAAATTCCAAAACGTAATGAAGAAGTTAGCATGATGATTAGCTAAATGACCAAAGTAACCTTAGCTGCCTAGCAACAGGCAATGAAAGACAGAGACGACCAGAGACTGTCAGTCTATTTATTTGATTTTATTCTTGATTTGCTCTGAAATATAGCGTTGCTACTTAAAATTAAAAACAAAATGCAGATAATTGTACTATTAGATGAACTACAGATGCATTTAAGGTTCAGCTAAGCCTTAGAAGGACCACAAGGAGGCGCTGTGACGTAACTGATACTGAAGATTAAAATGGAAGTTGTCTCTTTAATGAAGGTTTAATCATTGACTGTAAATAAAATTGGATATAAAAATATAGTCAGTCTATGGGATTAATACATTGTAAGATATTGAGCCCTAAAGTAGTTCATTATATAAACATAAAGACCAACTGTCTGTGTTTACATATTTCAATAAAAATACTTCACTACATTTTTAAAGCAGGGCTGTTCCCGTTTTAAAATGAGTTAACTCTTATTTTTACAACTCTAGAGTTTCTTTCAGGTCATTTTTTTTTTTTATTCCAACGTGTTTTTATGTCACACAGTTCAAGTCATTTGTTTCCAGTGACACTTTAAAAAAAAAAAATTCCTGCTTTTGTCTGTACAGCCACCACGGTCATGTGACGACTACTGGAGTGAGTTCAAACACTGCAAAAGTATCAGGAATCGTTTTCACCACTACTATGCTTTTGGCACCACCCCATCCTGCCAGCAGTGGAAAGAAGACTACTATAACTGCACAAAGTGGGAGAAACACAGGGGCACAGAGGCAAAGGTGCAGCTTCAGGGATCAACATTATTTAAAGACCTAAACTGGTGATCCTTGTGACACTTTCCAGGCTGTCTGAATGTCTTATTGGATATGTATTGTGTCTATATTACAGGAGGCGTTGCTGAAAAGTGAGCGGACTCGAGTAACAGAGCAAAAAAACTTCACTCCAGTGTGGGAGCTGAGGCAGGAACCTCCTAGAGACTGGTACCTGCCCCTGAACCAGGAAAGGCCTCAGGACTCCTGAAGTGTCAGTGTCACCGTGTTGTCTCAGCTCCATGAACTTTCACAGTATTCTGTATTTCACTTCATGGACATGACATGTGATCCATGCAGTAGCCAAACTGATGACTGTCTGCCATCACCGGTTTTATTCAAAGAGCTGCTGTACACTATGTAAAATGATAACTGCATTTAAACAGTGTTGGCAGCATCTAGTGGTCAATGATGAGGATGGCAGTGTCTATTCAACCTGTCAATTACAATATGATAAAGTTCTGTTCATGAATAATTAATTCTCTACAGCTTGTGTAAACTGATGGGCAGAGGCAGGCTGTACTCAGAGACTCACTGAAAATGAGTAATATCAATATCCTTCTTTGAGATTATATACATTATAGTACCAAAGACTTATTTTATATCATAAAAGTTGTAATTGAGGCTGAGTTGATGTTGGAAAGCCTGTCAACATTTCTCAAACACTCAGTGTTCAGCCATAGTAAATATGCTGTTTCCTCTTCTCTGTTATAGATACATCAATGACACAATTCAGCTTTCAATCCAACAGTTTTCTGCCTTATGTAATTATTTATGGATTTACCTTTGAATAACAAAATAATTAAACAAACTGGGTAAATAAAAAAAAGTACATGTTTATTTTCTTGCATTGTTTTATATGTAAATAAATGGGGAAAACAATTCAATGTATCATTTTCATGAATATTGCCACGGTAAGCCTCATACAGCTGTCCTTGACAACCACACTTGCGGGATGTTAAAAGGCTGTGTCATGACTAACTGCATTATGTACAAACCAAGGACAAATTAAAACATAGGCTGCATTCACAGCTATTCTTTGTCAATCACTGTGTGTAACGTTTAGTGATATCATTGTATTTCCCATCAGGAGCGTCATAGTTGGGAATTGGCGGCGTGTAGGCAGGACCTTCACGAACAAAAGGAAAGAGCTGTGTGTCTGGCTTCAGTGCTGCATTGTAAAGCTCAACAGACTCTAACTTCAGCTCCTCCAGCGCCTCCTGTTGTGCTTTCAGAGCCAGTTCAACAGCCTCAACTTCAGCCATGTGCTGCTTCTGTAAGAACAAAGACAAATATAGTATTTTGGCTGTACATGATGAACAGCAGAGGTCAGAAGTAACTTTCAATAAAAGCTTCAGTGATGGTGGTGGGATCTTTAAGTGATGACCTGTTTGAACTGACTCCACTTCTTCAGCAGCAGGGCTCGACCTTCACTTTCTTCAAATGACAGCGTTGGAGCACTACGTACTCTTTGTGGGAGAATAATAAACATCAATTTTGAGCACTTCAAAGTTAAAGAGGAAAGAACAAATGTACAGAAAGCCAAAGACACACAAAAGCATGTTCAGAAAACATACCAAAATGACATTTTACCATTAAACAAATATTAACCAATCTTGTGATGCAGTTTTAAATTTGCAGGAGCCCTCATGCAAAAAGACAAACAGCAGGGCCCTTCCTGTGATTTTGTTCAGCTGGGTATGTGATGTAGCTTAATGTCTAATAAATTCTTAAACACAGAAATGTCACAGAAAATAAAACCTTACAAAAGAACAAGATGAAGTAAACTGAAATGTTCTGAGTCAAACTAATATCACCATATCTAAAAAAAAAAAAATTTTTTTTTCATGAGTGGGCTGAACTCTGATGAAAACTGAATTTGTGGAGAATGTATTGAGATAGGGTCTTTCACTCAGTTCAGACTTCCAGCCATCCACTAACTGTGTAACTTTTAAGTTACAACCAGTCTTTTTGGTCCAGTGCCATCCTGTAATTTTCATAAAGTCAAAGAATTCTGAAATGCCAACATGCCAACCAATGTTCATGGATGCATTTGTGATCGTTTTACACCAATGTTGATGCATATACAGTAGGTTAAAGTTATGGAACAAATCTAAACTGATCACTTGTAAATGAAATTCATGGACAATGGTGAAATGAGCTGTACCTTGTTTCGTCCATACATTTGGTCGGAGTGATGAAGTCTTCTATCGGGATGAGTTCAGCTGGAACCTTCTCCAGCCTCTTGAGCTTTTTCCTCAACCGGTCTTTAAACAACTGCTCCCTTCTCGGGTCAACCTTCTTCTTTTTTCTTGGTTCTGCTCTGATGCAACACAAATCATAGGTCTATGTGAGCATATTCAGTCACAATATATATTTTATAAATACATTTGAAATTAATGTTATAAACTAGGCAGTATATGGTCAGTTAGACAAAAACAGTCTGAACTGAAGAAGTCTCTTGGAAGAGAGGCAAAACGTCTTTGTGTATATTCAACCGGTCCAGTTGCCTTGACTCAACATCTCTTGGATACCATCACCTTATGTTCTGGAAATTTGGTGTTGACTGAAATAATTGTTAATTGATAAAGACATTCAAATCCTGCAACGCTGACAATAAAACGAGTGTAATATGCTAACTTAATAGGGAGTTAAGTACATTTTAGGCAAGGGATCTTTGTAAGACAGGTTCACTAGATTCGCAGTTAAATGCAGGATCTGGTGCATGTCCCCTAACAAATTAGCACCTGAAAAGCCAACTGAAATGCAGAAGTTAGTTTGTAAGCCTGCATCATACCTCAGTGGAGCAGATGTCTTCAGTGTCATCACTGGTGCAAACCAAGGACTATGTACAGCATGGCGATGTTCTCCCGAGAGAAAGCTGTAAAACAACACACAACAAACACAATGCAGATCAAAATATACCACCTGTTCGAGGTGGGTGTGGAGGGGGGGCTGTTTATCAGTCGTTCATACACATCTCTACTGAATAACCTTTGCCGTGTTAGCTCCAGTTAGCAAAAACAGAGTTCACATCGTACAGAAACACGAACCTTGTCGGAGCGGTGTGTCGGGACAGAACCCTGCAGAGACCGCGCGAAAAGGCCAAAGACATGTTTCCACTGCGTGTGATTTCAATTTAAACTCATACTCGGGGCCAAAATGACAAAAATATTCACATGTCACTCAGCTTTTCCCCTTGCTTAAGTGGCAGAGCACACATGTCGCGGGAAGATGACGTAACGTACTTTAACGCCCGCACTTTCGACTATTATATTGCAGAAAATTTTTTTAAAAGTCGTTAATATTAGCTGTTTTGTTAATGTAGCCCTTTATGAAGGCTAATATAAATTAATAGCACATGTTTAATTTTTTTCTTATATATTACTTTTAATTTAAGTGTGCAGTTTTTGTCGAATCTTACCGAATGAGAAAAGGTTAGTTGGCTGCATTATTTAGGGGAAAGGTCGCACTGGATTCAGGCTTTTATATTCGCTCCGGGCAGATTGAGAGCGCCGCAGCAAGATATCGGTCGAAAAGTTTGATCCTGCCAGTAGTGAACTATTGAGCCAGCATCATGGCACTTCTCAGAGGTAAACAGACACATTTATATTCAGCTAAGAAAAGAGGCAGACAGGCTTGCTACTGTGCTGCGACTGTGCTGCTTTTACAAATGATTAATGTTAAGGATACGTTTACAAATTTTAGTGCTGCAGTGTATAATAATCAATGATGCCATTGTTCAAGAGTCGACTTTATTTTACATATAAGTGTGAGGAGAGTTTAAAACATTTGTAGAACATAATGTTACCGTAATATAGGCGAAAGGTGACAAGATGGTGTCAAGTTTATGGAAAGGTATATGAGCAATTAACAAAGGTGGGTTCACAAAGATATTTAAAAACCTTGAGTGCATCAGGGGGTGCTAAGAAACTATAACACTTATTATTGTTAGTATGCGAATGTATGAAGTTACATTACTAGATTTTGTATTGAAATAAATTTGGTCATTTTTTTTTATTTGTGGGTGCAAGTCAGGTTGACATAGACTTTTGATACAGATTTGAAAAAGTGAAACCCTCTTTTATATTTCTTTTAATTATATGGGTGCTTACATGAAGACCGTAATCACAAAAACCATATATACTACCTTGTTTTGTTTCTGTTTTTCTACTTTATGATTGTACTGTATTTATGTTTCAAGATAGATAGATAGATAGATAGATGGATACTTCATTAATCCCTTGGAAGATCCCTCAGGGAAATTGTCTTCTGCTACTTGTTGCAGAATATTTTTAATCAAATAAAAAAAAAAATATTAATAGTTGCAGCACATTTGAAGTAGTTTATGTGCTGTAAGAAAGTTAAATCTTTCACAAGTTTGATCATAAACAAAAATGTAAGAAAATAGATAATTTTTCAAGACAGATGTTATAAAATATATATGGAATAGATGAAAAGAAAAAAACAGTTTGATCATTCCCTCACAGATCTGTTTGGCAGTCTATCTTTGTGTACCTGTAATTTTTGGCACACTTATTAGGACATATTACACAACTCTAAACAGACTCTACAAACACAAGTCAGTTGTTATTGTAATGTTTGTCAAGAACAAAGCAAAGCTTAGTGCAGTGCAAATGCAATAGCAGGTCAAGGCATCTGGCGCTTCCTGACATGCACCAGATGTTAGTCAATATTTCAGTGACTGATTAGAAACTAAGGCAAATGAGCACAGGTTATTTCAGGTACACATCATTCCTAGTATCCATCAGTGACTGAAACATTGAAACCCACTGCCAACTTGAAGATAAAAATATTGCCCACATTAGAGTGTCTGTGTGTTGGATTGATTCTAATTCAATGTTGAACCAGCTCTTTAATCAACAGCTATATTTTCAAATTTTATAAAACACTGCATGATCTCTGAACACTAAAAGCCCAGAGGTGTTTGCTTGTCTTTTCCCCCTAGTCCCATTTATTTATTTGATGATCTTCTGTATCTTATTTCCTTCATCTCATTGCACCTGTTGTGTCAGCTTTCTTTGCAGTTTGTACCCCCTCAGTGAATTTTATTCCTTTTTCTAACTGTACTTGTTATCCCTTCACAGATCTTTTCTCACTTCTCTGCTTCTGTCCCCCCACTACAATCTGGCTGTGGCTCAGTGTTGCATGCTGTTAATTCTTTGTCAATATACTAAAATGCTCCTTTTCTCTACAGGTGTATTTATTGTAGGTGCCAAGCGCACTCCATTTGGTACCTATGGCGGCGTGCTAAAGGATCACAGTGCCACAGATCTGGCTGAGCATGCAGCCAAAGCTGCCCTCGCTGCAGGTGGTGTGGCTCCAGAGCTCGTAAACAGTGTCATAATGGGAAATGTCATGCAGGTACTTTAATTGATTCTCATCAAAAGGACCATTGCATGAAGAAAAACTCTGTGTTTGGAAACTTAACTTTGCTCTGACTGGCATGAACAAAACAATTTTCCCCCCTGTAGGATAAATAAAGTTTATCTTATCTTATAGTTCTTTACCTCTTTGTTTCTCTTCATCCACCCCCCCCCAAACTCCAGAGCTCAGCTGATGCCCCCTACATTGCTCGCCATGTGGGTCTGCGGTGTGGCGTTCCCATCCCAGTGCCTGCTCTTACTGTCAACAGACTCTGTGGATCTGGTTTTCAGTCCATCATCAACGGCGCTCAAGTAAGCACTCCACCGAGAACAGATCACATCCTGACAGCAACACAAGTGCGGAATAAACCACAGTCATGTATGCTCAGGTAGATCTGTAGATTCTAGTTAAACCTAATACAACTGCAATAAAGTTTAGTTTTGTTCTGCGAATAACATTTGTTGACTTTGTCACGAAGGACAGGACAAAAATTGGACATACATCTGTCCACCACCTATAACAATATTTTCCATATGTTGAGCTCAGCATGTTTTACCTTTTTTGTTGATGCTCTAGAAAACAGGTGTCAAACTCGTGCCATGGAGGGCCGAGACCCTGCAGGTTTTCTTTCCAACCGGCCCTCCAGCAGCTGATCTCACTGATTAGCTGCTTCCCACAAATTGAAGGAGGCGCTTATACGATAATATAGCTCAAGAAAACGACCTTTGTTTTCTCGAAATAAGATAAATTTCTTATCTTGAAATAAATCAGGAAGAATAAAACTTCTTCTACCATCTCAACATGTATGCCTCGTCTATTCTGAAAACAGTATCACAG
>OOFC01047808.1:36917-58043 GCA_900323345.1 Pseudochromis fuscus
CTGTTTCAATCAAAAACATCTGAACAGTCAGAGTTACATGTTGACATAGGAGCCCTTCTTTGATATCACCTTCACAATTTTTGCATCCACTAAACTTCTCAGTAGGGTTGAGGTCAGGGCAGGATGGGGGCTACACCATGAGTTTCTCTCTTTTTATGTCCATAGCAGCCAGTGACGGAGAGGTGTACTTTGCAGCATGAGATAATACACAGTCCTGCATGAAGAGGATTTTTCTGCAGAAAGCACAGTTCTTCTTTTTGCACCATGGAAGAAAGTGGTCAGTCAGAAACTCTATGGACTTTGCTGAGGTCACTTTCACACCTTCAGGGACCCTCAAGGGCCCAAGCTGTCCTCCCCCCATGATTCTGGCCCAAAACCTGACTCCACCCCCTCCTTGCTGACATCACAGCCTTGTTGGGACGTGGTAGCCATCCACCAACCACCTACTACTCCATCCATCTGGACCATCCAGGGTTGCATGGCACTCATCAGTAAACAGGACTGTTTGAAAATGAGTCTTCATGTATTTCTGGGCCCCTGCAACTATTTCTGCTTGTGAGCATTGGTTAGGAGTGGCACATAGTAAGTTTACGGACAACTGCAAACCTCTAGAGCACAGGTGTCAAACTCGTGCCATGGAGGGCCGAGACCCTTCAGGTTTTCTTTCCAACCGGCTCTCAAGCAGGTGATCTCACTGATTAGCTGCTTCCCACAAATTAAAGGAGGCGCTGATTATCAAGATCACCTGCTTTAGGAGGTGGCTGGAAAGAAAACCTGCAGGATCTTGGCCCTCCATGGCATGAGTTCGACACCCCTGCTCTAGAACAAAACCTTGTTACTTCGTGTTTGTAGGAGATTTGTCTGAAGGAGTCAGAGGTGGTCCTGTGCGGAGGCTCAGAGAGTATGAGCCAGGCGCCGTACGCTGTTCGCAACATACGATTTGGTACAAAGCTTGGATTCGATCTTAAGGTTGGCTTTTTTTTCACCCCCTACATTCTGACATCTCAACACTTGATATGAGTTTTCATGTGTTCATGAAAACACATTTGATGTTAAGCTCTCAACTTTGACACAAAACAAAAACCTTTCTTCATCCCTCTGACAGCTGGAGGACACTTTGTGGGCGGGTCTCACCGACCTGCATGTCAAAATCCCAATGGGCATCACGGCAGAAAACCTGGCAGAGAAATACCAGATAACTCGAGAAGACTGTGACAACTACGCACACCAGACTCAACAAAGGTGGAAGGCAGGTAAGACAGGCCTCAGCTGTTGATGTCTTAGATACATAGTAACCTTGTACTTTGGCTGGTACTTTTTGCTGGCAAGATAGTTATTCTTAATAGTTAAATTGTAACTTTTTCTCTGTTTATAGCTCACGAGGCTGGTCACTACACAGCAGAAATTGCTCCCATTGATGTGAAAGCTAAGAAAGGCAAGGTGTCCATGGCTCAGGACGAACACCCCCGGCCACAGACCACACTAGAGCAGATGGCCAAGCTGCCTCCTGTTTTCAAGAAGGGAGGAACCGTGACTGCCGCCAATGCCTCGGTGAGCTAAGAGTTAAATTCTCAATTGGTCTGCTCCACTTCAAACAATTAAAAATATTCAAAATCATTACTTCAAAATGTTCTGTAGTGTAACGTGAAAATCTAGCAGCATTCATTGTAGTTTTATGGTGTTTTCAGTCCTTAAGTTGCTGTTGATGAGGAAGGTTTGAGGCTTTTTAAAACACTCGGGACAAAGTCACATTTACATGTTGAAAGCTGATTTTGTTAGTTCCTGAAAAGCTGACAAAATGCAAATTAATTTAACAAAATATAAAAATTAGCTGATCAGTTTGAAAATAAAATCATTTTTATTTCTGCTTCATATGAAATATTCTGTTTCAAGTCTTTTTCAGACACTTGAAGGAATTATAAGTTGTCATATTGTACTTCCACAGAGAAAAAACAATCAAATATAGTTTAATATAAATATAGTGTTGATATTTTTACTTCTACCATCACCAGTATTCTGCTTTTTCTAAATCTAACTCTCTTCTGGATCTTCAGGGTGTATCTGATGGTGCTGCTGCTGTGGTGATTGCGAGTGAGGATGCGGTGAAGGAACACAAGCTCTCTCCACTGGCCAGAATTGTGGCCTATCATGTATCAGGCTGTGACCCGAGCATTATGGGAATTGGTGAGTGACACCGCTGTAATGGAGCTGTAACTTAACACCTTTGAATTAAAAGGAATTAATGATTAAATGCATGTGATGTGGTTTCTTGTAATAAAAAATTCTGCTTGACTTTAATCATCTTAGGTCCTGTTCCAGCAATCACAGAAGCTCTTAAAAAAGCCGGTCTGACGCTCAACGACATGGATCTGGTGGAGGTTTGTCGCCATTGAAAAAATTGTCTCTGTGACTTTCTCCCTCATGTTGTGTTAACATTTCACACACATGGTGGAACGAGTACTCTGATCCTGTGTTTCACTGTTATAGAGCATGGAAACAACTGATTAAATGTGTCTTTAATATGTTGATGTAATTTGAAGCTTTTTTTTAATGTACAGCCTTAATCTACTGTGAAACGATTAACTGTGCTCGTCAGAGAAATGTAGTGCAAATAAAACCTTGGTTACTTTGTTTCTTGTGCAGGTGAATGAGGCTTTTGCTCCTCAGTACCTGGCTGTTGCCAAAGCTCTTGGACTGAACCCAGAGAAAAGCAACGTTAACGGTGGAGCTATTGCAATCGGACATCCTCTCGGTGCATCTGGAACGCGTATCACCGCTCACCTTGTGCATGAGCTCAGGTAGCCTCGTCATTCTTCATTACATATACAGAACATTATATAGCAGGGAGATGTCTGTCTGTCTGAATATTGAACTTCATCTCTGGCAGGCGACGTGGAGGCAAGTACGCCGTTGGATCTGCCTGTATCGGTGGCGGTCAGGGCATTGCCATCATCATTGAAAACTGCTGACGGAAGAAGCTGCCTGAATCAGAGGGATTCCTGTAGAAGAATGTCCTGCACACACTGTCGACTCATATAAGACAAAGTAAAGTTGACACATGTTAATAGGGAGATTTTTGCTGATACACTTAATATGACTAATTATCTTCAAATGAGGAACTGCTATTTGGCTTTTCTCTGGCACAAAAGCAAGACAAGACTACATTTTGCTGCTCACCTGTGCTACTTAAATCCATTTATACAGAAATGTATGATGAATGTGTTGCCTTGGAAACCATAAGCAGATAAAGAGAGAACTCTGATCTACACTTCTGGTGTAGCACCAAACTGTAAAACTCTGTTTATATATGTGCCTAAAATACAGTGCTAGGTCCTTGGTCATGTGTAGCATATTAATAAACGTTTGCATTAAGATCTGAAGAAGGTTCAATAGAACTGTGATGTTCACCTAAAAATGTCACCTATCACTCCATTATTACCATTTAATGATGTCAAAAAAATCTGACTGACATGAGGTGACTCCAGCAACAACTGATTTTGTACTTCTGTCAAAGAATCTCAAATAAAATTTGTGAAAAAAGAACTAAAGGTCTGTTTTTGAAGTTTTCATGATCAGCTCTTGACAGCATTAGAAGCTATTTGTTTTGGTATTGCAGACAACAAATTTACAAACAGCCATCTTGATGTGTTTATGTTTCATGTAGACTAAATATTTCTATGAACAGTTCATTTTCATTATTTTTGTTTTTGCTTATAAAAAATTGTTTACATAAAACCATAAAAGACTACTGGATGATTTCTGTAATCTTTGCAACCATTAAAAAGGATAAAAATAACAAAAACTTTTGTATGAGATGTATAAAAATAAATACTATAGATGCACAGTATTCTATTATCAGTGTGTTGTTTACGGTGGAGACAATAAACAATAGGTGTTGTTTATATTTTTTTCTTCTTATTACAGGCTTAAAGTTAGAATAATTGGTTGTTCTTTTATAATTGTAATATTTTCCTACAAGGCAAATATTATATATTATATTTTATATATTATATATTATAGTCAATGTTTGATGAGTCATAAGCAATAATCTCTATTCAGGAATTACAAATATTCACTGAGGTTACACAGAATAAACTAGTCATTAAAAAGTATTTAAATATAGCTTTTATTTTAAATTTACAGCTAGAATTTAGGAGAAATACAGGTAGGACTACAAGGACCATGGCATGCTTGAAACGCGACGCAACGACGTCAACGTCACTCCGCAGCGTCGTTATATGCGTCACATGCCCGGATGTCGGTCTTTTTTCATAGCTAAGGTAAGACTGGCTTCCCTTCGTGTTACTGTGGGAATAAAAATCTGATTTCATCTGCGGTCCAGAATGAAAATGACATTCTGTAGATATCATGAGAGGATTCCGCGTGTTTAAATGATGCACTAAATACCATTATTACGATGATTTACCTATCGTGTCTATATGATAATTAAGAGTTTTGTCCATCGGCAGTCCCAGGCCGCCGGCTAGCACCCGTGCACTGTTAGCTATGTTTGCTAACAGAAACGTGTCGTCCTTCAGTGGACTTCTATGTTGATTATTTATACGATTTCGTTGTCACGTATTAAAGTTTGCTTGAAAACACGAAAATATTAAATTAATAAGACGAGTTGTGACTGAAGTATTAAACCGCAAAGTGACTGTGCTATGCTACGTTGCTAACTACTAGCGAGCGTTGCTTGTCATGCTGTTCCTGCTCTGCGATGGTTCTGTAAGCAGTCAGACTATCTAGTTTAACAATACTTTGTGGTTGGGTTGTCACCAATTGAAGGAAATTGTGCTGCTTGCAGTGCATTGGCTGGTTGAGCCAGCAACATTTATTTAAAGGCTGTAGTTGTCATTGATACAGTTTGCTGTAGTCTGTATGCATAATTGTATCATAACAGAATACAACCTCTTTGAACCAAGGCTGGAATAATGAGGAAAAAGCACCAAATGAAATCCTAAGACACTACCATGGTAATATAAACATTGCTGTGGTCAGTACACTAACAAACACCTGTTCTGTCTTTGTCAGATGGCAGAGGGAGACAAGAAGCCTGCCAAGAAGAAGCACGGGAGCCGGAACCCGGCTCTGGCCAGGAGAATCGGCCGCTACTCCCGTTCTGCTATGTACGCCCGCAGGGCCATGTACAAGCGGAAAACCAAGACCACTGAGACCAAGGTGAGGCCCTCAACGCCTCACAAAATCAATAATGGTCATAAAATAAACAAAATGTCCAACAGAGTCTTTGATGGTGTCTTATTTGATTTGTGCTTGTTTCAGATGGAGAAAAAGATTAAGGCCCGACCCCAGGCTACTGTTGTCAAGACAGTCGGAGGAGACAAGAACGGAGGCACTCGTGTTGTCAAGCTGCGCAAGATGGTGAGTAATGTGTGATTTGTTTTACTCCTGAAATTTGTTTTGTTCCATTAACAGTTGGAATGATCAAGAAATGTTGTTGTGCTGAGAAAAGTCCTGAGTGAACTTAGTGAGGTGATCACACATTGATATTGAGTTTCTTTAAACATTAATGAATTGTTTTTACCAGAAAATATAGTTTAGTTCTCAGCACATTGATATCCACACTGCCATTTGCTGATGCAGTGTGGTAAACTCATTGTGTTTAAGTGTTGACATTTATTTTGATGGGAAAGGGAAAACATTTTGAATGCATGTCTTTTTTTGCTCGAACCTAGAATGGAACTGTCTAAGTCTTGTCCTCTTCATTGTAGCCCCGCTACTACCCCACAGAGGACGTTCCCCGCAAACTGAAGAGCCATGGGATAAAGCCCTTCTCTCAGCACAAGCGGAAACTGCGTGCCTCCATCACGCCAGGAACTGTCCTCGTTCTGCTCACTGGTCGCCACCGTGGAAAGGTGAGGACCATTTCTAGAACGTGCTGTGATAAGGATTTCAGTATTCTCCATGATTTAGAAGAAAAACAAATAACAAGCACACTCGCATTATAACCTGGAAAATCCAGTGTGTGAAAGGGACACCCTATTGTCTCCAGTGCATACACAGTGATCTGTAAACACAGGACTTCATTAGGAAATATGTGGTGGCTCTTCTGTGGCATGGTGCAGATTCACATCCATGAAACCATTCACAGTCTTCAGAATGGAGAAGTGATTTTAGCCCACAGTAGGTATGTTGGAGACAACAGTCTGTTTGCTTCTAGGACAGCAAAGGTTTCTTTGACCCTAATAATTCTGTAGTCTAACTCACATTTAAACATTGAAAAGTCAGAATTAATGGCAGTGAAAGTGATTTAGTTGCTTGGTTCTTATATTTTTGAACACCTAAAAAATGTGTGATTTTTGGGCTTGCTCAGTAGATTGTTAACTATCAACATTAATTTGCTTTGTTGTTTAGACATAAAACCGTAAATAAATCAGTTGTGCAGTTAATGTACAGTTAGTTAAAGGTCATTGGTACAATTCCAGGCTCCGGTCCACATGTTAGTGTCCTTAGGCGAGCCACTAAATCCTCAGGTGCTTGTTGGCACTGTGCTAATGGCCGCCTCTTGCAGCAGCTGTCATCAAAGCAAAGAATTTCCCAACATGAACAAAAATCATGGGACACAAATGGACAACAGGTCTTAATCTGAAAGATACTTAAGAGTCTGATGTGGAATATAATGCTCTTTACTGAAGGAATAACAGTTGCTGCATTTTTCATCCTAGCCTTTTAATGCCCTTTTGCGTGACACTGCCATTATCTGTACTGATTGTATTGTTGAGCTTCTTTATTACACCGTCATACAAAAGCCATTTTTCCAGCATAATGAGTGCTATTGTCCATCACAGCCAGTTTGCGTCTCACTGTAACAAGAGATATTAATATTGCAAATAACTGTGGTGCATCCGTGTTTTTATTTTCTTTTTTTCCTGCTGAAGCACACACTGGGTTTAACAAGCAGGCTGGACTCATCACTATAATCTCACACCCTCGGTAACACAGACATTGTCCTTCTCTCCCACTCTCAAACACTGCATGGGCAAGTTATGGAAGCAAGTGTGCCCACACACACTTAGAGCTGCGGTGACCTAAATAATGTTTCAGCTATGGAACTGACAGGCACAGAGCCCTCGATTAAAATTAGGAGTGCGTGTCGAGTAGGTTTATTTCTCTCCTGTCTAAAAAGCTTGGCATGAAAGGTGTATTACAGCTTATTAAATCCTTGTCCAGATTGCACTAAAGGTTTCTTTCTACATCCGCTACCTCCAGTTAAATAGTTAAAAAAAAAAAAATTTAGTGAGTAAAGAGCCATACAATAACAGTTTGTTTTTTTTTGTTTTAGCGTGTGGTGTTCCTCAAGCAGCTCTCAAGTGGTCTCCTGCTTGTCACTGGTGAGGATGAGTTTCATTACTCAACATATGCACATAACAGCAGAATCCATTAGTCAAAAAATACTCTACATCTTTATGCTCTTTAACATTGTCTTCTGCTTTCAGGCCCTCTTGCCTTGAACAGAGTTCCCCTGCGCAGGGCCCACCAGAAGTTTGTCATTGCCACCAACACCAAAATTGACATCTCTGGTATGAAGATCCCCAAAACCCTCAACGATGCCTACTTCAAGAAGAAGAAGCTGAGGAGGCCCCGTCACCAGGAGGGAGAGATCTTTGATACAGAAAAAGAGGTAACTAATGTTTTCTAATCTAATTTATATATATATATTTTATGGGGGGGAGGGGGGAGCTGCTGCATTAATGATTGAACTCACTGGTCTTCTTCTTGATCTGCAGAAGTACCAGCTGACAGAGCAGAGGAAGGAGGACCAGAAGGCTGTTGATGCTCAGCTCCTGCCCCTCATCAAGAAAGTCCCTCAGATGAAAGGGTACCTGCGCTCTTCCTTCTGCCTGTCTAATGGTGTCTACCCACACAAGCTGGTTTTCTAAATGTGTTGTAATAAAGAGTACCATCGTCTTATGACATCTTGTCTTGTTTGTGATGGGTTTTTTTTTTTTTTTTAAATACATAACACACACACACATTCAGGTGACACAATTCCCCCTTTTGAGTAACATAATGAAGCAGTACAATAAAATGACCACAGCAGACTTTGGACCCAGACAGCTTAACAGCTACGCTTTAATTAAAAAAATGACATGTCTAATGTAACAAGACAAAAATAAATACAAGTGTTTCATCTCTTTAACATGGCCACGTTTTTTTATATCCTCAAAAACAGAACAAAGTAGAAAGCAGCACAGAAAAAGGCAGCGGCCCCTTGCCAAGGAATGATAAGTGCCTTTTGTGGAGTCAGTCAGTACTGTACGTGTGGTCAGCTGGTGCCGGGAAAATGCCTTCCCTCAGCCGGACTTGAACAGCAGAATGGCCACCTGACCCAAGTAGAAGTAAATGAAATGCTTGGTCTCATGAGTCACATAACTGCCAAAGTTCCTCCCAACGATGCAGTGCC
This sequence comes from Pseudochromis fuscus, assembly GCA_900323345.1. Taxonomy (NCBI): domain Eukaryota; kingdom Metazoa; phylum Chordata; class Actinopteri; family Pseudochromidae; genus Pseudochromis; species Pseudochromis fuscus. The sequence continues at coordinate 45,343 of OOFC01047808.1, forward strand.
AGGTCGGGTTGTATTTCTTGTCAAACTCCTGTGTGGGACAAAAACACAGGTTCAAACACAAGATGCAAAGAATGTTAACCAGTGTAAAAAAGAACCCTAAAATGATCTGTTATTTGTTTTCTGAAGGAATCACAACCAATATGTGATTGTTATTAGCAGGATGATCAACAGTGTGCCTTTAATTACCTGATCATCACTTGTCTATTACAAACTATATCTCAAAACATTTCTCAGTAATCATTAGAGTAATCACTTCAAACCTGAGCTGGGTGATTTACTTCGACAAGCCTAGTATGATTTTTGCTATTGAGTCCTTTCAAATACATTAAATTTACATTTAACAGTGACTTATAGCACCCATCTGAAGACATTTACATATCCTAAAATACAAATACTTGTTAAACTAGGTGTATGAATTTCCCCACTAAAACTGGACGATCAGGCTATGTGAGGTATAATCTCCACCTCTACAAAAATTCTTACAGCTGTACAATTATTCATCACGGTCAGAGGTGTGTCCCTTCCTACACTAGACAGAAATGTATCCTTGGACAAAAATGTGGGCATGTGGTTTCTGAAGGACAGTCAGACCAAGAGGAGCAGGTTTCCTCAGGAAGAGTGGAAACAATTACAAATACCAGGCTGGGTGTTGTACACCGATGATGCACGGGGTGAGTGAGTGCAAAAAAAAAAAAAAGCTTCACATCATAGTGACATCACTACACAAGGACTAGTTTCACAGAAGTACTAGATTTGGTTAGTAATTTCTAATCCATGCAGCCTCCTTCGTGATGAAGATGTTGGATGTGGCGGCAGAGGTTTGTTTTTACCTTTTTGATGAAAGCAGCAATATCTTTCTCGATGTTGTACTTCTCCAGGGCCTGTGTGGCACACTCCACGGCGTCCTGCTGCATGTCCTCCGACATGTCGGCGTTTTTGATCACTGCCTTTCTGTCAGTCATGGTTGCCCTGGGAAACCAAAACACAGCGGAGAATTCATCATCCTCACAGGCGCATTGACACACACACAATGCAACGGTCTGTGGAGCATCCCAACAGTCATCGACTGCGCTACACGAAGACCATACATCCAATAAAGCGAAAAAGACGCCTTGTTAGTGACGATGTTGTTATTACATAAGAGCTGATACATAATATTGGAACTAGCCTTTTCTACAAGTGTTGCATAACAACTTCCATCAGCTGCAGGCTCGCTGGATGCGCGCTCTGCGTAGTTTCTATGGATACACGAGACATTTGAGATGATCGTCTCCAATTTTTCGAGCTTTCAACAAGAATCCGGTGAAATCAAGCTACAAAATGAAGCCACACTGCTGCTACTACCTATCATTAGGAAGCAGCGGGCAAAAAAACATGCTTTATCTGCTTCAGCATGTAGGGTTATCAAAACAAACACCCCACCATCGTAATAATATTACGTCTGGATTCACTAGGACTTCATCAGAAGTAAGATGGCACAGGGAGATGGGCTTGTTATCAACACCTGGTCACATGCACAACCAGCGATGATGAGCCGTTGATTAGCTAAAGAACGTTAACTAGCTGCTCATTCATCCCGAAAAAAGGAAAAAACACACTGTCTATCAGCAAGCGCACATGCAAAGGCTTCAGTAATGCTTAAAAGAAAATAGATTAAGAACAATTGTCTGCATGCAAAATTGTTAATTTACCTAATGGTCTCCCGTTCACTGTTTGTCTAGTTTTAAAGAGACGACTGCTCCTGAAGTGACAACTCCCGCGAAGTGGTTGACACAAAAGTAATGTGGGTGTGTAGCGGTAAGAGACTGCTACCTCGACGGGTTCCAATTGGCTGGTATTAATGCACAGAGCGCCGTCATTGGCTAACTCTGGCGTATCTTTCCGCTGTTTCTGCTAGCATTTTATTTCAACCCATCATGCCTTGCGACAAAGTGGTTGCCGGGCCAACCGTTGTAAATAACTTGCTCATGGCATGAGACACGGCGATCGCACCATGGTAGCATATGTAGTTAATTAATCTAAGATTAATGTAGTTTTGTTAGCATATGACATCAAGCGAACACATTCTATGTGCCATTTTTGTCCTTGTAATTAAACATACATAAACATATATATGTTATATAATTATATTATATAATCATATATGAACGTATATAAACGCTATTTTATTGAGAGAATGAATGGTACAGAATTTAAATCCTGCTCTTAGCCACGATGTGATTCTCAATCTGTTACCGTATTAAATTTCTCCCACAAAACACATAGTCGTTCACAATATAGCTTGTAGTCTATATCCTTACTATTATATTTTTCACCAAATAACTATCAATGTTGTTAGGAAACAAGGGAAAACATATTTTTGATTACAAATGAAAAATGAAATATGACTATTATATCTTAAAATACCAAAATGACCATCCTGCTGTGTCACACTTTCATGAGATGTGAGTATCTGTATGTTACATACCAGAAGTAGTAAACTACTGACAAAAAGCTGTTTTATTTTCAGGTGAAATTTCAGTGTTTACAGGTGAACTTAATGTGTCCTTCTCGAAAGTTTTGAGGGCACATGTACAATTTTTTAATGTTTTAGGACTTACACATCATGTTCTGTGACAAGGCGATCAACCACAAAAATCACAACAAGTGTCTGATCCTGTAATCATCTACTAAAGGTTCTGGTTCAATGACAATTTGAACTGAAACACTCTTCTTAATTAAACTGTTCAAATTTAGACATCATGAGACAGGTTCCAACAGAGTCAGAGAGAAACTGGAAGAGGCATAGAAGTGACGTCCATTATCCACATCCCACTGCTTCATGGTGAACAGTGCCCTGTGGAACCAGATGGTGAATTCCACCCAACTCTAGGTATGCTTGTGGGAGGTGAGAGGCACCCGAGTGTCACGTCAGACCATTTGACCACTTACATCAGCGTGGTTTGTGTGCTACACAACCTGCAAGGATACCTGACCGTTGGTGGCACCAACCACAGGAGTCATTGTCTTTCATGGGCCAGGGAGAACTTGCACTGAAGGAGAAACTAGTGGGTTATATATTTCACCAAATAACTACCCAAGTTGTTAGGAAACATGGGGAGATGTTTTTAATGAAAAAAAGAAAAACTATTTCTTAAAACGCCATGATGTCCATCCTGCTGTCACATTTTCATAAGAAATGGGTGTCTATGTGTTACACACAAGTAGTGATATAAAAGACAAGTTTCAGTTTTTATTTTGCACATTAAAAATATACTGAAAATGAAAATATTATAACTTGACTTCATAACATTTCTACCTATTTCTTTCACTCAAACATACTGAAAATGAGCAGTTAAACATCAACAACCCCACAGATTTTTATTGTTTTTTGTTCCTCAAATATTTTCTGATACATTTGCAACCATCCACACACAAAACTGAAGCTAACTGCTAATCCTAATATTCAAGTTTTACATTGTGGTAACATCTCAGTTACTTTTAAAATGCCTCGATGAAAAGCACTGAAGATACAGTAATGTCCTGACTTAACACTGCATGTAATTATTTTTCACACAACCACCTTCTACCAGTACAGTCACATACTTTCATCACCAAGCAACAGAGAAAAAGGTATACTTCCATTTGTCTCAAGAGCTCCATGGTTATTTTGCCCCAAATCTGTCTATAACCAGCATCCGAGCCCATTAATCACACATTTTTTGCATCATTATAGCATTTCTCATTCATTAATTTGCCCAAATTAAACGTGAAACCATACAAGAGGAAAATACACTACAGAAAACTGCTATGATTGAAAAACCTTTGAACAACTAAGGCAAGTGTTCGAGTACCACTGTCAAGGAAAATGCTTTTATGATAAGAGGTTTTCATTGTTTATGATGGAAAACAATTGTAACAGAAGCTATTCCTCATTGAAAAAGCTCCTTTTAGGCTATACCTTCTTTTTGGTATATTAAAACTCAAACATAGAAGTGAGATAAAAAATAACTTACTGCTGATCATGATTTAAAAACTTCTTAAAAATTGAGGAAAAAGCCTTAACACGGACACATGATTATGGAAAAACTTATAACAAAATTATTTTTTTGTCCAGGGTGTGTGCACATTTAGGTTATATTACCCTTAAGGGGATTGGTTTTAATATTAAAAAAATGTCTAAAATAATAACAATTCAAATGACTTTTATGGCTGTCTTTTTATCAATAACATGTAACTGATGAAAGAGTAACACACACACAACATGCACATCTTCTTTGCAGGAAAGCTGTTGCTTTAAATACAGATGTAACTGTGAGCTGTCCTTTGCATCACTCGCTACGGTCCTTCGGCTCTCTGTATCTGTACTGGATGTATTCAAAGATGTCTCTCTCGCTATCCACCAACAGAGGCTCCCCTGCCACACCTACGGCAGATTCACAAACAAAAATAGCTGATATTACACGATAGCTGAAAACATCATTGGTTCCTGACAGAAATTGCACACAGCTGAAACAGGGCTCATCAAGTTCGCATGTCATATTTAACTGAGACTCACCAGTGACCCCAAGTGGACGTATGGTGTACTCGTTGAGAGTGAATCCCTTCTCCAGAGCATGAGTCCTCATATTTTTATTGAAGATGTCGCTTCCAGTGAAATACAGGACTCCACAGTAGTACTGGTCCTTGGGAATTAACCTTTTTAAATGAGAAAAGGTCAGTTAGAGAGCAGGAACAACCTTTTGATTGAAATAATAAAAAAGTTTCCTGTAAATTGTTTTTGCTGAATATCCAAATGATTCACTGGGCCTGTTCGATATTGAAGAATCTTTATGGATGTGACAGAGAATCTTAGAGCAACACAACAAATCCCTACAAACATTATGCAAAATGTCTAAAGTGTAAATGTTGAGAGCAATATGAAGTAGGGCACCTAATATCAATACGCCTGTGAAGGTATTCTTCCTCATCTTCATCACTCTGCTGCAGCTGGCAGACTCCCTGGAAGAACAAGATCCAGCCAATTGTGACCACAGTCATGTGCGACATGGTTTGGATGTAGTTAATGTACTAACTGTGTTACCAAGCACAACAACACACACAGCAGAGCACATGAGAGAAAATAATCAGAGGCCTCACCATGAACTTAGTGTCTCCTTTGGACAGAGTGTCAGTCACAAAGCCAAGAGACTCCAAATGGTCGACCACGGCGTGCAGCAGCTTGGGCTTAAAAAGTAGAAATAGAAAAAAAAAAAAAAAAAAAAAAAAAAAAAAAAAAAAAAAAAAAAAAAAAAAAAAAAGAGTTTTAAACAGATAAAACAAATGATCAAACAGTTCACTGCAACACATTGTATCTACAAGAGGAGGTCTTACCTGCTTCTCAGTTTGAGAGGTGTAGTCTGGGTGGGTCAGCAAAATATCAATATCACCACTCGATGCTGCACCTGGAAATAGAACCATGATTAAAGTCATTAACTGCTGTCACTAAGTAAAGACTTATAATAATAAAGAATCATAACAGCAAGGTCTACCTCTCCTGTAGCTTCCACAGATTGTTCCAATATATTCTGGATCAATTTTGTCCAATTCTCCAAGAATGAGAGACTACAAAAAACAAACAAACAAAAAAACATGGTCGCAGTATAAGTGGAGTCCACAAAATAAATCATTTGAAGATGTCGTAAATCTATAAATGCACAGTCACCTCCATCTTTTCCATTTCAGCTCTTGGAATCCTCTTCTCAAATTCTTCAAAGTATCTGCAAGCAGCAAAACAACCCATCAAACACAGCTCATGTGTCAGCACAAGAAGACTTCAAGATATTTCAGATACAAAGATTTCAAGAGCATTCAACCAAACCTACCTGAGTCCAATCTGCTGATGATGGTTTAGCTTGTGCTCGATCTTTTTTAAATCTTAAAACACAGCAAAGATTAGAATAGATATTAAAGCTAAAATTAGCTTGTGCAAAACATTTATTGAACATACAATACACTGTAGGTCAAATAAAACATAAAGACAAAGAATGGGATTAAACAAATTATTTCAACAAAGGAAATCAAATGCTACACAAACCTTCCAGTGTCTTCACCCCTTCATCATAAAACTTCCTGGCAGCAGCAGGGCTAAAATAAAGACCCAAAAGACACACTTAAAACTACACAAACAGTTAAATCTCAGTTGCCTCTGGAGTGGCCACAGAGTTGGATACTGAGTAAATTTTAATTATTCTTGGCAGAATCTATTGTGAACATCCGTATGTAGAGTAGTAACACTAACAACCTACCCGATTCCAGTCACTCTGGTGAGGAAATTGATGGAGGAGCTGGTGTCATCATTTCGGATCTGGAGAAAAAGATCAAATTAGCACATCAATCTGTGTAATAAGATGGAATGTATGTGTGAGAATCAAGCATCTGTCATATATTCACACACCCTATAGACTCACCTTTTCCAGTTTCCTTAGTTTGCCAGTTTGCAAGAACTCATCAATCTTTTCTGCTATTTTAGCTCCAACACCATCCTGTTGAAATGTGAAGAACAAACTTGAGGCTGCTGAACAGTGTGATGTGGAGTCGTTATGTAAGACGTGCAGAGAAGCTGTTGACAAACATTTTCAGGCTACAACAGAGGGCATCACACAACACACAAGTACAACAGCACTAGTGGGAAGAAGACAAATAATGACTAGTATCTTGTATTAAGTGATTGTTAACACTGAAAGGAAGCATTTAAAAGCAGTACAGTTTGTGTCATGTGTCCCAGTGAAGGTGAAAGCAGACACGGTTTACAGAACAATTTTCTGAATCTGAACTGAAGCATCAATAATTGTAGACAACATAAACTCACATAAGACTGCAATATGAACAGTGAGAAATGAAGCTTATATGATCATGTTTATAGTCAAGTGATAATCATGATCATTATTTACACAGTGGGCAGTTTGATTAATGTATCAGTGTGGGCGTGCACAAGGCCACCGCCACACATTAAATATCAAACCTGTATGTTGATGAACGTACTGAACAATACTATCCATCATGTCAATACCACTGAGTTTCCAATATTCATTAATGTATTATTGACAAAGGAACAAATCGACAATATTACAAATGTATCCAGTGCACATACCAGTTTCTTGGCCTCTTCTCCATTTTTGATCTTGTTAGGGTATTTAGCAATGGTAGATGCTGCTTTCCTAACACACATGAAAACATTATGTAATAGCAAAAAAAATCCAAAACAACTATTGAATTAAGAAGTCTTGATTAAATTTTAGTAACAAGGTTAAAATCACTTTATCAGAAGTAATCATCAGGTTAATGATCACCATCCGATCACAGTATAATACTCAAAGTACTGTTCACTCAACTGCCAGATTATGTATTAGGTACACCGAGCAAACTATAGCAGCCGACTACAATGATCAAAGCCATAAATTCTACCATCATGAAGTTTATATGGTATTTTACTATTTATGTTGTTGCAACAGTTTCAAAGAGGTGCTGATTCAACCTCATGCTGATTTTATTATTGATGTGAAAATGAAAAGTAAAGCAGAAACACCTTAATAGTATCAATAGTCTGAAAATGAAAATTATGTTGCATCAACACCTATCTAAGAACAGTTCAAACAAACCTTTAAGATAATAAACTCACACAAGAGTATTCATTGTGAGGTTGACAGCATTGCTTATAGCTAAGGAGGCCTAATAATCTCAGGACTGAACTGAGGTTCTTCTGTACTGGATGTGATATACTTACATATGCGTGTACCAATGGATGTAATAATATTCAGTTGAATCACATTTGTTCTTGTATAAGCAGTTTCACAAAGAACAATGAAACCCTCATCCTTTAACAAAGCTCGCTACTGAGGTTTCAGTGCTTACCTGTAAGCATTGTACTTGTGTATTGCCCTGTTGACATTTTTCTCGTAGTTGGCCAGCTCTGGAAACACAAGCATCGTTAGGACATTGCACTGCATTGACCTACCATCTCCTTCATACAGTGTTTATTATAGGAACTGCCAACTCAGCTCAAAGTAGGAGGCATTTAAATGATTATACAGTGGCCATCAGCGTAGCAATTTTAACTTTTTGCGTGTCACAAATGAACATATACGAGGAACAAACATAATCGCCGAGTATATTTTAATATATGTGCTACTTTGCTGTTATTTTGAAGAGTATTTTAATTCAAAAATAAAACACAACTGTCATGCTAGCTGCAGTTAGCCGAGCTCCAACGACTGACTTCTCTCCACGTACCGACGAGAAAGTCTGTTATTCCCTCATTTAGAGATTCCTGAGGCGCTTTCCTCTTGCTCATTGTGGATCTGCCTAACTCTTAAATGTCCTTCAACAAGTCAAAAGAGCTTATGCACACGCATGAGAAGTTTAGACCTGTTTGTATTCTCAGTTAGCCTGTACCTAGCACAATAGCTAATGCTGGCACACGCCGAACAATGACGGGTGGGGGGTGGGGCGTACGTAATACGTCACAGTTATGATAACGTCACGTCAAAAAAAACAAGAATATGGAAATATTATTATTTTTCTGATGATCTATAGACAGTGTACACATTGTATTGCCTGATAGGTTACTTGTTTTTAATACTCAAACAATTTAAATATCTGTAACGTCACAAAAAATGATCATAAATCAACAGCGATTTTTACAAAGACAAAACAAATCACATCTCGGAAAATCATACTTAACGACCGATGGTTCATAGAATATCTGTTTGTTTTTATCTTCCACAAGAAAACTGCATATCATTAGGAAGCATGTATAACTTTCTCTTAGTAAATGGTGTTCAGTAACCTTAATAGTTGCCTTAGATATAAAAACAATCAATAAAGGTTTTTCATTTTACAAAATGCATCCACAACAATAAAATAACAATCTGTTTTACAAAGTTCAGTATTATGTCACATAATGCTACAAAATGAATCTCAATAAAGCAGTGGATTTACAGGACCATCTCTCTCCTCTTCCTTCTTCTTTCTCCTCTTCCTCCTCATGTGTTAGGAATCTATTTTTATATAAACTTTGTCCCTGGAGAATATCTTAATGGCCTCCTCAATTTCAGAAAGCCTACAATCCAGATGAGCCCGGCGTGAGCGAATACTCAGATTGTCCGCTTTGAGGGGGAGCGAGAGCAGCTCGGTCACCAAGGAGCGGTGGGCTGAGGAAAAAAAGGTCATCATTATTAATAAATACTGCTGTACATACTGTACTTTATGGTATTGTTATTGTCGTGAATATAAAGGCAGACATAAAGAACAACAGAGACATACTCTCTTTCAGGGCCTTCAGATTCTTCTGTCTCTCACTCTCAGCCATCAGGGTGTGACCAACTGGAGCTGTGGGATCAGGGGCATTCTTCCTCCTCTCCTCCTCATCTCTACGCCACTGTTCCTTCCTTTCCTCAAGGCTGTGTGTGAGTGTCATTGAAAGAGAACCAAAAAAGCAATGGCAGTGAAAGGATGTCAAAAAATGCCAAAAGGTAAGTGACACTTTTATGTGTTGTTGAGGTGATTATGAATAATGTAAGACAAGTAAATGAATACTCACTACTGAGGCACCTGCCCCTTGACTGCACTGGGCACAGGCTTATTTCTAAGGTTTGTCAGTGACTGGGATCGTCGAATTACAGTTTTTCCTGCAGCCCGGGCATTTAGTTTTATGAAGTCTATGGTCTGGCCCCGCACCTGTAACTGTAATAAAAAACAGAAAATATTGTAAAACAAAACATGGAGAAGATATATTGCCCCTGTTATGTAAGTGTGTTAAGAAATTTGGAAATTCTTACTTGTAAGTCCTGGTCCTGAGTGGAGTTGGAGGAGACTGGGTGTCGCATAGCTGCAGGTGAAGTTTTGGATTGTGGTGTCGGGAGGACAGCAGACCCACAATTAGTGTGGCCTTTCAGAAAGTTTTGACACTGTGGCTTAACAGTTGGACTAGAAGCCTACGTGAAGAAACAGAATGGTTTAAACATGATGAAACAAAAATCCATAGTTCAAGTGCTTCTATTTTTTCACAGATGTGCTCCTTGCCTGTAGCTGGACCATCACCCTGGATGGGACGTTCTGGTATTTTGATGAAGTCCAAAGAGCTTTAACTGGAACATGACGGGACTGTGCACGCTCAGACTCCTGCTCTTTGCACCGTTTCTGGATCTCCCGGAGCCGACGCACATTCTCTTTACCAAAGTCATGTACTCGCTGTTCTAAAGACCCAAGTCACAAAGGGGTCTTCAACATTTTTAAAGACATTCCATTTAAATTCACTTAAGTTCACGTTTTGTTTTTATATTTAGATGCTCAAAGAATACTGAAAAGCGAATTTAGGTGTTTTTCAGATATGCAATCTTCAACAAAGAGATAATGGTACACTACTTTCTAACAGAAAATTATATGGTTGAAAATAAAACATCCAACAAGGATAAACCAATTGCACTTACTCTGTTTTGGAACAGGTGTGATAGAGACACCATCTAACTTGAGTAGGTCCCCTACTACCCCTTTCCGTCCTCGCTCCAGAATATGGGTGGCATTAGGGCTGATGCGAGGTTGCTGCGCTGGGGTACGAGCACTGTAGTAGCCTGGGTACAACACAGGATCTGGAGCAAGTGGTCCTGAGAGTAGGGCCAAAGTCCCATCAGGGTTTCCCTCTAAACGTCCACGAGCTGGAGGAAGAAAGTAAACCAAATGACGTCAGAAAGTGTTCAAACATGTTCAGGAAAACATTTACTCTAAACTAGCCCTTTATAAATAAGATGCATGCAGTGCCTCATTTATTACAATTGCTAAACCACTTGTGGAGGTCAGTGGGCTCCCGTCAACAATGTAAGTTTTGTTGCATCTAACTAAAGAGGATCTTAACTTTGTAAATATTTACTGTTCCGAGACTGAACAGTAACATTGAACAGTCACAATCAATTCTGTTTCAGGTGGGATTTTATTATCCAAGAACAATGGTTGTATCTAACACATAGACTGTATATACTCTATATAGAGACAGTCTATATAGAGTCTATGATCTAACCTGAGGCAGGTCGTCTGTAGTACTGAGGAAACAGTGAAGGATCTGGGGGGATTGGCCCAGATATTGATGAAGGTCCTTCACACATCTGAAGCTGTGAAACAGACAAACAGTTACAGGAACGATATCAACTACAAAATGTAAGTCAAACACAAACTTTGTGAGACATGAATATACGACTGATGTTCACTGATTTCTTTAAGCCTGCAGGTGGTGTAATAACTGCATGTGTAGTCCTTGCGGGCTATAAACCCAGTCACACAGACTGGCGATACAAAGCTATGCTGATTTAAGTTTATGTGTTCATTAGGACTGATGTAGTGTACATGTTGGCTACAGCACTGCTATAACGCTTGGAATAAATGAATGAATTAATCATTCACTTATTCTTGAGAATACAGTGATGGATCCCCCGTGCCTCTACTGTTACTCTGCTCGCTAACAAAAGCTATTGTTAATTAGCTTATTGTAAAGTTAGCTAGTCAACACAGGCTCGTTGATAGACAGAAACACATACCCGCGTTAAATTGTAACTAACTGCAGTGGATGAGCATCGTCGACAAAACGACTGCACAACTAAAACAACACAATTAAATCGTTTACCTTTATTGTGAGGATGTTTTTCAGTTGGAGATTTTATTCACGCAGACTGATGACGCCGAGGTATCAACACTTGTTGCAGTATTCTTCACCATGGTAACGGAGCAGTCGCACATAGAGCTACATCTGAGAGAAGAAAGATGTTCCCAAAAACAGTTTACGACATCTAAGAATCTAAGACACAGACAGCGGTAGACTACGAACAGCGGCATACAAATAGAAAATATTAACGGGTATTATGCAGTCCACACTTCATAATTAAATTAGTGGCCGATTAAGACCGACAAGCAGAGTGTTTACCTGCGCAGCACTGTCCTGGGAGCAGTTCTAGCGCGTGTATTTCTACTGTAATCCTGACGATGTCAAATAAACGTGGATTGTATCCCTGAGTGTTGCCTTTCAGGCTCCGGAAAAGCTCCCCTTCTGATTCAAAACAGACACCACACTAAACCATGCTCTTGCCTTAACTTATCTATCTTTACTCTAAATAAAAACATGATCACTTCTAAGGACGGTATTTAGTACACAGTCTAAGAGTAACGTCTGCCTGAGAGGTTAAAACCAGGACAATAATAACCCCATAAACAGGGGTAAGAATATTAGGTAGAGGTCATTGGTACCGAGTCTGCTTGCATCAAAACAAACGCAGCATTTCCACAGTTGTGCAAACACAATTAAAGCATCAAAGTGATTATATTAGAAACATTTTCCACATTTCTGTGAGTTTCTTGTATTGTTGCTTATCAAAAAGAGGTGGTTGGTTATGTGGACACATGCATCAGGATAATAATAGGCCCAATCTAACAATGTGTAGATATATATTGATATGGTGAATATGGTTATAATTTCCTTGAAGATCATATTGGAGTGTTATTTCCTCCTTTTAAAAATTATCCACCTGATGAGGACCAAAGCTCTTCTCAGCATCACTTTGCACGGCGTGAACACAGTGTACACATGTAAAACATTCACAAACAGCATACTCTATAAGTTTTTCTGCTCAATGTCACTTGCACAACGGCCCCGCCCTCTGCCGGAGGTCTGACTTGCGCCTGCCCAGTCCGCCCGCCTG
>OOFC01047808.1:61727-74189 GCA_900323345.1 Pseudochromis fuscus
CCGCCTGCGCTTTCTCCTTCACCGTACTCTGCTGCATCTACCAGCGCCGTTAAACTCTGCACTCTCCGCCCCATAAATAAAGGTAAGAAATAACCGTCTTTAGAAAAATCCTTTTATTATTTATAGAAAAAGTTGTTGTCTTCTTCTTTTTGCATTACATTTAGTTGTTGTTAACAATCGTTTGACTGTCTGGAGATATGAGTCACAGGGTGGGAGAACCGCAGACGGTTATGCCAAGGTTTGGATACCAGTCCGGGCCTGTATATGCTGTTAGTTTACTGAAATGCACAACTGGTTCTTAAAGGATCTTCACAAACAAATGGGTAGTGCTTATATATATTTATTTATTATTATTCGCTATCACTGATGGCGACATACGACAAAAAAATCCCATTCACTGAGAAGCTTTTAAAGTGGCTTATTTTGACACTTTGGTGCAAAAATATAGACAATGTAACTTAAAATAGAGGTTTTTATTTAAAAAGTGAGGCGTTGCAGTGCACACAGTAGACGGGTTAGGAACAATGGAAACCAGAGGTGGACGCATCTGGGCATAAGCACGTTCATTTATGGGACCCCTGACGTGATAAATCTGGTGAAAACGTCTTATCTGTGTATTTGTCGAGAAGCACAAGGGTCATGAACTATTGCATAATAATCACCGTTATCTACACCACCTTTAAACCGACTCATGTGCAATTATACAGTGTGCTCAGTGTTACTAGAGACTGTAGTAGTGACCCACACTCAGTCTTTATCAGACAAAGTGCTTAGAATAAGTGAAAATGAAGACTATGTGTTTTGTAGTGTATAAAATTGATATTTGAATCAACTTAGATGTATGTATTTGCTTATTAACAAGATCTCTGTCCAATGTTCTGAAATAAGGCATCTTGATCAAGTGCCAACTGCTAAAACAACTTATTAATAATAGTACAGAGTGATGCAATGAGCATGATATGATCCAAACCCAGTGGTAAACACATGCTTACGTACACCAGCAGTCTGTCTGTTGTTATTGTAAACACTGCGACCCAGTGGAAGTGACCATCATACTGAACAGATCAGACTATGGAATAAACATGGCACCACATTACGTACTTTACATTCACACCATAAACTGTCTTCGTGTAACTTGACTACTCTTGACCTTATCTCACACAGACACACACACATTCTTTGCGTTATGTGACACACACACACACACACACGCTCGCCTTGGTTTCACATTATCTGGAGGTTAGGCCAGTGTTGGGTAACTGCCTGTTTACACAGTTTTATACCTTCTTCTCTGGTATCTGTTAACAAGGGATCTATCATTGATGTTTTACATATTTGAAAAGTTGTTTTTAAACAACTTAATAAATGTCCAAGCAATTCCTGACATTATAAGACATTTAAATGGTAGGATGATGCCACTGTGCCAATATTTATTCAGTTAAAGCTATCTAGTTCACTGACATCACCTTTACAGATACAAGACGTTGCTGACATTTATCTAATTTATATTATTGCAAATATACATTAATTGATGTACTGGTTAAATGTTTTTTATATTTTAGGAACAGAGCATTTAACAAAGTTTCTTAATAATTAAAATGAGTCAGAATGAAGAATAGCCTTTTTGTATATGAAGAGTTCAGGAGGGGACACATGGATCCAGTCAACAGAAAATAAGTATAACATGAAAATTGTACATCACATCTGAAATATCTATGATCTGAAAACGTGTCGCAATAAATTACTTTTCTGCATACAAATGGTAACACAACCACCACTGTGTTCATGCCTTTGTCCTTTCATATACTTTCACTTTTTGTCATTTTGACCTTTGAGCTCAGCCAAGGCAGTCATCTGGCTGCAGCTTATGAAATTATTAGGATGAGCAGCAGGAGTGTGTTTGTGTGTAAACACAGTGTGGAGGTGCACTACGGACAAAGACACCTGTTTTTTTTATATATAAGGGTTTAATAGGCTGAACCTGGAGGAGGACACTTGTTGAAAGCCAAGTCACATGTGTTGTAGTGTCGGGTTCACCTGGGCTAAATTTAGAGCTGAGACTGTGATGAAGGCTTGAGAGGGAAAGGGTCAAAAATGGACTGTGTGGAAAAGGGGGGTGAGAGGATACAGAGTCAAGGAGAAGTGTCTGTCGGGTGAGATGACAAAGACAGTTTTATGTGGTCAGCGAAATAAGAAGGTCGCTGCTGAGTGTTTGAGAGATGAAGAGCAACACAGTGACAACAGATGATGGACAAGACTTTCTGACATCTACTGGGAACACAATCAGTTAGATCAGGTTTAATTCACTCAAGACATTTCTGTATTTGTGGTGTCTTTTTGGATTTTCAAGCAGCTTGCTTTGAGTGGTAAAGTGGATGTTATAGATACTTTAGTAACAACAATGCTTCAAATGACAGAGTGATAACATTACAGGTGTCCCTCGTAGTTACCTACTGAGAATTATCACCTAAATCTACAGCTCAATCAGCTGTACATCGTGCAGCATTTATTAGCTAAAAAAACAAAAGATATCCCTCAGGAATTTAAACAGAACTATCAGGGAATTCTGGACATACGCCCAACTGAAGGATAATGTTGCTCCATAGCAAATATTTGCAAACAGTTTTGCCCTATTAGCTCAAAAGGTGGTGTTATGTCAGTGTTGTATTTGTTTCTTTAGTGCCCAAAAGCCCCAAATCGGCAGTAATTGCCAGATTGATTAATGAGGACGACGGATATTTCTCAACTACAACTTTATTGCTTCTTTAGTCACAAGTTATTTAAGCAGGAAATAAAGCTCTTGAGAGTGTCCTGGGCAAGACAAGCATCAAATCAAACAGCTAAAACAACACAGTAAAAACACATGAATGAATGTTTTTAACATGTAAAGCACTTTGCGATGCATTTCTTTGTATGAAAAGCGCTTTATAAATAAAATTTGATTTGATTTGATTTGATTTGATTTGAACAATTTTAAAATGAGTAAATAAATAAGGCCTCCAGGAATAAGGAAATACTGAGGAATATCAAAGGCCAGAATCATAAAAGTCAGTCATTACATCTACAACCAGGTGAAGCATACAAGTCCTTTAAAGTTCATTTAGAGAGAGCAGCTCACTAGGATTTAGTCTGATTTACGGCTGGTTTCAAGCTGAGGCTGCTGCTTATTTAAAGGCTGTTTTCCCAGTTCTCTTTGTACTTTATAGACATTTCAAAAGAACAAATCCTCCGAACAGAGACTGTAGGATGCTGGTTTTTTCTGATGAATGTGGGTTTGAAAGTATGATGGAGGCAGTCTGTGTAGAGCTTTATATAATTGCAATAAACAATTACTCTCGACTTCAGGTGAGACTTTAGGGACTTTAAGTGCTGCAGCACATCTGAATATGTTGAAGGTACATTTGGCGAGTGATTGTTGTACAAGTACCACCCTGTACATTCACAAGAAGTGGCATTGACTTGCTCTCATTGGGGGGCACAGAGGCATTTTACCAAATCATGATACATCTGTACACAGGCCTTATCAGGTCTACATGCTGTGCTCAAAGTACATGTGTTTATCTGCTGTTGGCCTATGCACATATTGTACAATGTGGCGCAACAGCCATACAATAGCAAGCATGTTGATATTCCCTCTCACACGAGCCCATACAGTGTGCGAGCATGCTGTTACAACACTGCAGAACATCTTGCCAAAAGTTTTCTATTGTCCCCCGTCTGAAGAGACATGGCAGAGAAAGTGGGGATTGTGATGCAGCAGGACAAGACAGGAAAAGTCAAGCAGGCAGAGAACAAAGACCAGTGTGTGACATGTCACCACCACACACCAAAGGGACATGGTGAGTGGGGGGAGTACGTGTGGATAGACAGATGAATTATCATCAGGGTCCCTGGATCACACTTTAGCTACATTACCATTAGAGGCTAGACCTCAAGCAATTCTCATTATTAGCCTTCATTCATTTCAACGTTACCTTCCAGTGACAGCATTTGATGGTCTGTGCTGGCTCAGTCATGCACGCATTAGTTAATGGAGGTTGCTTTTTCCTGGGCAAAGTCTCCATCCTCTGCAGAAAAGATGTGATAGGTGAGATTAACGGTCGGGGCAGCAGGACAGAGGCGCAGGAAAGAAGGCGAGCAAGTAGTAAAACATTAAACCAGCTTTAGGTTCCTAGTGAACACAGGTTATTCTAAATGCTACACCAATGTCACCTTGTCAAAAATGTCTTCCTCACACACAGAGAGAGTATGCACACACACATGCTGACCCAGGGGACCCTGATGACTGTGTGAAGCACGGTGCAATGCAGTGGTGGGCAGCAGTGGTAGTTGCTGACTAACCAATCCAGCTACTGCTTATGTTAGCTCTGCTGCATCGGCTTGTATAGTATTTCTTTGCACATCATAAATATTAGATCTCTGTCTCATTCACAGTGGGAGTGTGATTTTTGTTTAAATACAGTAGTGACCCTTGCAACAAAGCTCCTTTTTGGTCTTCAAAATATTTGCTTCTGCACATTTTCTGTCTCTTCTTAGTAGAGAAAAGGTGCCATTAGCTTAACAACCTCTGCTGCTTGCTAATGTGCTGCTGCCAGGCAATCAATGAGGTTCACATGGAGGAAGGGGGAAGGGGGAGGAGAGAAGCTGGATCCCAGCACCCAGACAGGCCTCCTCCTGCTGCTGGCTGCTACTACTGATGTGTGTGTCCTGATTGCAAATAAATACTTGGTAGAGACGCTACCTGTAATACTTCTTAACATGTGTGTATAAGAAGTGCTTTCTGAGTTGCATTGCTCAACTTCCACAAAGATGCAGAGGATTAGTTTGGGCCTTAGTTTTTATTTGTGTAAGAGAAACATGTGGGTGTATTGG
The DNA here is from genome assembly GCA_900323345.1 of Pseudochromis fuscus. Lineage (NCBI taxonomy): Eukaryota > Metazoa > Chordata > Actinopteri > Pseudochromidae > Pseudochromis > Pseudochromis fuscus. Next base: position 66,600 of record OOFC01047808.1, read on the forward strand.
GAAGGGAGCAGCTAATTAAAGACAGGTACTGAACAATCAAGTAATTTTTTTCAAGCTTTTTTTGGAGATATTTCAGCCTCTGCTGCACAGTTTTCCAAAAAAATAAATCTGCAACATATTTTAAAGTGCATTATTAAATTGCTGGCATGTTGCTTTACAGTCACCGTGCATCAGTTGGGTTGATGCATTGAAAGTGTGTTTTTATGTGTATACTACTGTTGTGAAAATCACTCTTTGTATCTGTTTCCTCAGGCACAATGGCCGTCCCTCCAGCATACGCAGACCTGGGAAAATCTGCCAAAGACATCTTCAATAAGGGCTTTGGTAGGTCAACAAGTTCTCTTAATGCATACATACAACACACAACAGTTGTTATGACGTTGATATTTCATCGCAGCTGTTTTGGCAGATGCTGTGTTGAGGCAGGACCTTTGTTTGCTGCGTGTCTCAGCTGTTTGTTGTTTCTGCAGCTTTCAGAGCCACTCTGTGCAGAACAAGGATGTGGGGTATTTTCCCAGCCTTTCTTTGTTGCTTTTTTTTCCCCCCTAATTCCCCTTATTTCCTCTCTTCCTAGGCTATGGGATACTGAAGCTAGACGTTAAGACCAAGTCTCAGAGTGGTGTTGTAAGTACTACAGTTGTCTCCGTGTGTGTATTTCAATCAAACGGCTGACTCACGGTTTTGCAGCTCTTCATGTCAGAGTGTGCCTGACGTACGACAAACAGAGTCAGCAGAGAAACACTGTCTGTCCAGCGAGTTTACATTTCACTCTCATCCCTCATGCAGCATGTCGGGAAAATGTTCCTCCAAGTGTTCTAGTTTAGCCTAAGCCTGTATTGCTATAAAACCGTTGCCATAGTAAAACCATAATTGAGCACTTGCATACAGTTTCCACACGCCACAAAAACCTCATTGAAAAAAACATCCATTCCCTCAGTGTTCAAACTTCCACTTTCTCTGGCACTGCTTTTCATTTTCCCAGTGAGTGGATACATTTCCTCATGTAAACCCTGTGTGGTTCTCTCTAACTTCCTCTCTTTTCTCTTTTTTCTGCCTCTTCTTTGGATGTTCCTATCAGATGGTAAGAGAGAGAGTGTGTGTGTGTGTATGTAATGATTAAACACAGGTGCACCGCAGGGCAAGCTAGTGGTATCAGTTATGTGTTTGTGTGCAGATAGGTGATGTGTGCGGGCTTCCTGCCAAGTGTTTCTTTGCAGCTGTAGCTCATCTAAGTGGCACCATAACAGCACTGATCCTCAAGTACGCTAACAACAAACCTCTTCCCAACCCCTTTCTCCATTTTAAAGGTGTAGTTATTCTTTTAAATAACCAGCCATGCAAACCTGAGAGGGATTGTTTGGCAGAGGAAAAGCAGAGAAGCTTGTATCCCCGCCTGCCTCTAGTTTCTGTAGCTGTGCTCTGATGTGCCTCTCTGCTTCCCTTTCCACCTCATCCTCCATCTCCCCCCTCATTACTCCACCCCCTCTTTGTCTTGCAGGAGTTTGCCACCTCCGGCTCCAACAACACAGACACTGGGAAGTCAGGAGGCCACCTGGAGACCAAGTACAAAATTAGTGACCTGGGCCTCAGCTTCAACCAGAAATGGAACACAGACAACACGCTCACCACAGAAATCACCATTGAGGACCAGGTGCAGTGAAACCAACAGCACATTAGTCATTTTAAGTACTTCAACAAAATGTGACAAGATTATACTTTCATTAAAAAATGTTCAAAACATCAGTATATTCACATTTAAATGGAATAAGAGATGATCATCTGTGCCTCCTGTCTGTGTGTAGCTGGCTAAAGGCCTGAAGCTTGGTCTGGACACATCATTTGTGCCCAACACCGGGTAAGAGTAATCCTGTTCATGCCAAGTCAATTTTAATGTCTGTAGTAAATTTACAACAAAGTGAAAAGTCAGTCAATGCAGATGTAAATTACAGACATATTGATGTGTTCCTGTTTCTCATTCACCTTCTTTAGAAAGAAGAGCGCCAAACTGAAGACCAGCTACAAGCGGGAGTATATGAACGTGGGCTGTGACCTGGACTTTGACATGGCCGGTCCCACTGTTCATGCCGCCGCCGTGCTGGGCTACGAGGGCTGGCTGGCTGGTTACCAGCTGGCTTTCGACACTGCCAAATCTAAACTGACCCAGAATAACATCGCCCTTGGATACAAGGCTGGTGACTTCCAGCTTCACACCAACGTGTGAGTCACTACATTCATGTGCAGGCAAGGAGGAAATGGAAGTCACGGCATTTGCAGCATTTTCAGTTCACACCTTGTTGTGTTGTATTTTCAGTAATGACAGCACAGAGTTCGGTGGCTCCATTTACCAAAAGGTGAACAGCAACTTGGAAACAGCGGTCCACCTGGCCTGGACAGCCGGCAGCAACAACACGCGCTTTGGAATTGGAGCCAAATACCAACTGGATAAGGATGCCTCCCTGTCTGTAAGAAAAACATCACAAAATCCTAAATATACAACGGTGGTGTTTGTCATCATCTATGTTACTGAACTGAAAGTGCAGCTGAGACACTGAGACTGCATACATACAAGGTGGTGCAGTGGTTAGCACTGTCGCCTCACAGCAGGAAGGTTCTGGCCCAGACCCTCTGTGTGGAGTTTGCATGTTTCCTCCTGTTTCCTCCTGAAGTCCAAACAGGGTTTTTAAGTGAATTCTAACAGAACTGATTATTCAAAATTGACCGTGTGTGTGAGTGTGTGCGTGGATGGTTGTCTCTCTGCGCTAGCCCTGTGATAGCCTGGCATCCGGTCCAGCCTCTCCTCCATTGCTACCAGGGATAGGTGACCCAATTGGATAAGCAGTGGATGCATGCATATGTATTTATATATGTACTGTATAATCAGTGGTATTTGGTAACAAACTACAGTATCTGATGATGTGAAAATTAGAGCTGATATTCCTGGTAAAAGAAGAATCAGATGATCACCAAAGTTGTATTCTGAGGAGGGTTGAGTGTTGAATGATTATTCATCACACAGTCATGTAGACAGTTCACAAAAACCTCAGATGTTAACCTGCTAGTGGAGAAGTCACAGGATCTTCCTGTATAGTTATCCAACGTTGCCACCCCTGGACCCACACAGTAACTCCTCTGCAGTGATTGGCTGATGCATCCATCTATATAATAAAATGATGGAACCCATTTTTCCATCTCTCTGCTCACTTAATGTTGTGTTTATGGTTTTCTCACCTGTCCGTGATGTTTTCTTTTTCTCCTCACAGACCAAGGTTAACAACGCCTGCCTCGTTGGTGTTGGATACACACAAACCCTCAGGCCAGGTGAGCTGATTCACCCCTTAAAAAAAGTTTTTGTAAAGCCAAAGAGCATCAGTGCAGTTACTTGACGTGTCATCTCCGACACTCCTCCCTGCAGGAGTGAAGCTCACTCTCTCAGCTCTGATCGACGGGAAGAACGTGAACGGCGGCGGACACAAGGTCGGCATGGGTTTCGAGCTGGAGGCGTAAAGGTTCAGCGGGACAGCCGAGAAGAGAGGAAAGTAACACAGGAAAAGAAGAAAGAGCCCAAATGTGACGACACCGCAAAAGGTCCACTCAGCGACACGTAAACACATCTTCCCTCTGAGTCCTACACACATATGCACACAGATACACATTCTTTGGCCTTAAATCCCAAGCAGCCTCCGAGACCTTCAGTACTGTAATTTCAACCATGTCAAGCATTACTTTGTTTTAAAATTTTACATTATTTGCAGGTGCCACAACCTACTTTTGAGCATTTATTATCAGAACACAACAGCAGAACAAACTTATCAGCAGGCAAATCATGCAAAACCCCTGATCTCCAGATAATATGCTAATCATGACCAGCTCCACCAGACAAAGTGCACATTTATAAGAGCCTTTGTGTTTCAGACATATCTGTGTTGTTTCTGAAATAAGCGTCGAAGCACCTTTTTATTCTGACTGTGTGATCAGCCATGTTTTGGTCAGATATACTCTGGGTTTTAGTAAGATTATTAGAGGTTGCTTGTTTTGGTATATTGTGGTTTTGTTGCATGCTTTCAAGGCTAGAGGGAAGTTTTTTTGACTTTTCATTGTCATATTGACAAGTACAGCGACTGTAAACAGATGCAATAGAGGCTGGAGAGAGTTAAGCAGAAAACACGGGTCATGTTTTCTCAGTCTGGGTGGACTGACTGATCCCACCATTTGACCTCAGTTACACAGTTTTAAACTGTGAACCCTCAAGTTGCCTAAATGTCTATTTTTCAGGTCCTGTTTGGTAAAAAGGGGCCGATGGCAATTTGAATCTCTGTGTCACCTCTTTGTCTTGTCATGTTTTGTGTCCTGTACCTGTTCAGCCTTTACCACTACATTTCACTTTATCTGTGCTGTGCTTTGTATAGGAAACTTAGTGAACAGTTACAACCTCAAACTGATTTTATTGATAAATGGAATAAAGAATGTCAAACACTATGATCTTGTCACTTTTTTATGTTATTTTTTTTTTTATTATTTTGTTTTAATTTACATGAAACAGTGAAGGAAAGGTAAAACCAGTGCCCCCATTACCAGAAACATGGAAATTCATCAAAAGGAAAACACCATGTAGAGTGCAATAAAAACTGTAAAAAAAGATACAAAATTCAATTTAGTTTTACAATTTGCACAATTTTTTTTTAAAATTCAGTTTTTCTAACATTACAATCTCTTCAGCATCAAGTCTGTACAACAAGAAGTCAGGAACACATGACAATATGTAAAATCACTTTGTACAATCTATGTGCAGCACTACCTCCAATTGTTGGGATGAAGATGGGAACAGAAAGTTGAGCATTGAAACCAAATGTGAAGTTCAATAATAATAATACACGACTATTAAAATGTTTTAACAGTTTTCTTACAATCCATAAATCTGATTCTATATGTGCATTTGGATTGTTTTAGTAAAACAATAAAATGTTTTCACATCAATTATGGTTTAGGCTACAAATATGTTTTTTTTATCCCCATCCTCCCAAATATTCAGTCTAAATGTTACAAACTTCACTTACTGAAGACATACTGGGCCACACCATATCTTACAGATCCTCCTGTTATTGTGTCTGCTCTCCATATCATTAACATTGAATGTACAAAACAATCACATTCATACAGTCACTCACCAAAAAGTTACAGTTACAAATCTCACCCATGTTGTTCACTAACAGATTCACGAAAATAAAACCTGCAATAAAACAGAATTGACCCAGATGTGTAACACACTCTTAAAATACAATCTGTGGTTTCCCAAGTTCAACAAATAGGTTCAAAAGCAGGAAACATTTTTCCTCTTACAATCGCAGTAAAAAAAATCTTTACATTCATAACATTATGTGTAGATTTATGGATAAAAGTTGCACTGTATGCATGGCAGCTGTATCAAAGTTGTGCAGACCTCTCCACAAACGAGACTGAAGGGATGCATGTAGATCAGGTTTAACTGGGATTTTAAAAAGCTATTGATATGTTAGGATCAGTAGCGGTGCAATGGTGACTCTGTACAGAATGAACTTTACTCAAATGTTCTGTTGAAGCAGAAGAAGAGTAAATAAATACGAAGAATCTCTTTGACATTAATTCCAATCAGAGGTACATTTTGCATCAGTGCACAAAGGGTTGGTATTAATGATGCTCTTTTCCTGAGCCAGACAGGACTCTATAATCTCATTAAGCAATTATGTGCCAACAGCTACTTATCCATTCACATTGTCAGATAGAAGAGCTGGTGATACATCCCCATGTACTTTAACATCCCATCCACAGAGAGGCAGCAGAGTATCACACGTAACACACAGAATGAAACCAGGTTTAGGAGAGGTCACTGGAGAAACTCTGGCTTCCTCGCAGCCACGTCCACTCCCTCAACATCTGGGACAAAAACAACCGTCATCGCACAGAATTAATAGGAAAACAATGACACCAGGCAGCTGCTTTGCATCACAGCAACACCAGTGAGAGTCTGCACATACCTCCATGCTGCTGTCCGATTCCTGCATGGTGTCGTGCAGCAAACTCTGGAGGCGGCTCTCAAACGCCCTGCTCTCCTCCACGAGAGACTCGTCTCTGCAGGCACACCCAAAGAGATTCACACAGATGTTACTCAGCTTTGCTGAGTTTATCAGAACATGTGTTTGTGGCTGCTGAGAGGTTCTTTGATGAAGTTTTTATAGAGAAGTGGACAGTGGTGGTGGTGGTGGTGGTGGTGGTGTGTGAAAACAAATGTTGTTTTAGTGGGAGATTATGAGGATACAAGAAAAATTCCCACAATTTTGACATGAGTGGTTGACAAATGTGGCAAAAACCAAAGTGTGTTGAAGTGAACTCACAATTGCTGTAAACTGTGTCTGGGGGTCAGCAGAGGCGGCACTGACGAAGGGGTTCGTAACCCATCGGGACTCCCACTCACTGGGCTGCGAACTTTACTCTGCACAAGACAAGATGATGCAGGTTATTTTAAATTAGTGGAAGAAACTAACTGATACAGTTATGGCATTGACTGCGCTTTTAGGCGGTGATGCGTGACATCTCTAAAGGGGGAGCAGAAGCACGAGAGCCTTTGTGTTTGCTAACAGTTGAGGTGTCCTCACACAGGCGACTTTGAGCAGGTTCCACAGCTCCCTCTGTCGTTTCTCCTGCAGACTCATCAGGACTTGTTCGCTCTGTGCCATTTTCTGGACCACGCCCTCCACCTTCGGCAGCAGCTCCATCACACGCTGACGGCACCCAGCAGTCTTGCTGCATAAAAAACACACGAAACACAGGATGTTGGAGCTCCAATATTGACAGGAAATGAATGTGTGCTCCAGTGGATTATCTGAGGATCCAAAGCCATTGATTTGTTTCAGTTTTGCCTTTCCTGCTGTGACAAGTCAAAGGATGTGCCGTAAAAACAGTCTAACTCAAAGCACCTGTGCTGTCTGCAGAGCCTCAAGCTAGTGGATGTGGATAAACATAATGAATCAGGCTATGACCATTAATAACTTCATTCGGATCCAGTGCTGTATTTTCCGCACTATAAGGCGCATCGGATTATAAGGCGCACCTTCAATGAATGACCTATTTTAAAACTGTTTTCATATATAAGGAGCATAGAATAGAAACTAGTGTAGTGTCTGGGGTTGTGTTATCATCCATCTAGATGAAGCTGCACTAAAGTGAATGTCAACAAAACAGTCAGATAAGTCAGTCAGTCAAACTTTATTGATAGAAAACAAACCAACGTTCTGACAACTCCGTTCACTCCAAAACAAGCTAGTACATTCACAATACGGTACCGTACGTACCAGTAGCTCTTACCGGTATTTGTGCCGCCTTCGTTGAAAACAATGTATTTCCAACTCCATTTGTCACAGTTCAAAGCTACATGAACAGCTGTTGTATTTTTTTCTCCGAGGTAACGACAGTGACGTAGTATTATCTTTTACCAACAGCAAGGTACAACAGGTAGTGCAACTTTTTATCACCTAGTTAGTGCATCACAAATGTGGAGGGTACTTTTCCCTGATTCAGTAAACACGTAAAAGAAACAGTCTGATACCGCTACGCTAA
>OOFC01047809.1:0-11432 GCA_900323345.1 Pseudochromis fuscus
ACCCAACACAATCTGTAAGATCAGTCGACCACATGCTCCTGGTCGTCCCGAGGTCCAGTCAAAAACACAGAGGTGATCAGGCCTTTACTGTGGAATAGTTTACCCCTCCACCTCAGGACCTCCACATCAGGACCTCCACATCAGGACCTCCACCTCAGGACCTCCACCTCAGGACCTCCACATCAGGACCTCCACATCAGGACCTCCACCTCAGGACCTCCACACCAGGACCTCCACCTCAGGACCTCCACATCAGGACCTCCACATCAGGACCTCCACATCAGGACCTCCACATCAGGACCTCCACACCAGGACCTCCACCTCAGGACCTCCACATCAGGACCTCCACATCAGGACCTCCACCTCAGGACCTCCACACCAGGACCTCCACATCAGGACCTCCCAAACACTGGACATTTTAAAAACTCATTTAAAGAGACATTTTTATTGTTTGGTTTTTAACCCTGGGTGTGACACCTTTGCTCTAGCTACTGTGTAATTTTATTTATTTGTATTCATTTTATTTGGACTCCTTCACTGTTTTATTGTTTGTCTTTTTTTTTATTGTTGTCTTACTATTTGAACTTTACAGCGCTCTGTTTTTTCTAAATGTGCTGTATAGATAAAGCTGACTTGACTTGTTTGATGTCTGTCCTACAGCAGCTCCACCACCAAATAATCCTCCACTAATGTGGAGCAGTATTAACTGATGGATACACTCTGAATACTGCTTTAACACAGTATTAGGACAATAGCACACACATGAACATGAACCTATAAGAATAGACTGTCCTGTGCTGGATGAAAACACAGTACTATCGTTAGTCACCACTAGATGGCAGCAGACTTGGAAAAAAAAGTCAAAAAGTCAAAGTTTGTATGAAAAAGAAGTTTTTTTATTCATTTTAAAATCAAAGCATTGTTAAAATTCACTCACTTTTTTAGTCTGCATTACAATCTTACAGTAGAATTACACATACAATACCATAACAGCTTTCTATTTCTGATAAATATACATATTTGCTGTTATCATTATAAATATTGCATAAATAATTCAGTGCACCTGTGTTAGTACACAAGTGGGTAAAATACATATTAACTTATTTCAAGTGCAAACAGAGAAATGCAAAATGGCACAAAAGTGAAATAAAAATAGAAATTGTAATCATCATGTTGATATCAGGACAAGATTGAACTCTGATCAGGTTTATGTTTTCTGTCCCAGTCCCTCCAGCCACTCCAGCACCGTGTCCAGTTCACCCACAGCCTTCTGGGCCGCCTGGTTCACCTCAAGCTGCTCAGCATCAAGGAAAAACAAACAAAGAGAGAAAAAGATGATTTAGTGATGAAGACAGCTACACAGAAATGACATACTTAGACTTATTGGTGTGAGCAGGGTTTGGTTGTACAGGCTTCAGGCTTCCAAACTTATTTAGTTTTCCCAATAACCCTCTTATTTAGTCTCCAAAAACTTATATGTGTCTGTTCTTGTGTTTGCTAGCCAACAATAATAATCAAAAAAAGATGAATACTGTTTATTTATGCTGCTATATTTGGATATTATTACTATTACTCACAAATGTAAAGTAAAAAGAGATTTAAAGAGTTTCTCGCTCTGCCATCTAAACGGATCTCTAGCGCCCTCTGCAGTCCACTGTGAGAATGTGGGAAACATGAAAGATGGTGGACTGAGTAAAGTGTGAGAGGTTATTGTGTTTTCTACCTTGTTAAACTCAGTGAGCACAGAGTCAATTGTCCTCCGGGTTTCTTCTCCACAGGTGCAGTGCTGCACAGACAATCACAATACACAACCATCAATACAGCGTACAGCGGCTTTTAAATAAACTACACTTCATCAATGGACAATAAATAGCATTGAACAGCTAACTTACACATTTATGCACATCTCTTCTGATGGTGACAAAAGCATTGGCCAGAGCACTGGAGCAGCGCTGGTGCTGCGGCTGAGAGGAGGCGTAGTTGCTGAACACTCTTTCAACATAGAAACGCAGCAGGAGATGCATGAAACAGCACGTCTGTCCATCCTGATGGAAACACACAGAGGTCAGACCACAGCACCTTTCACACACACACATACTGTTACTAAAGGAGTTGTTGCATTAGGGCAGACAAATATGTAAAAATATGAAACAGAAATGAAGATGGAAAACACATAATCATCACACAAGGCCTCACCTGAAGATTTTTTATCAGTGATTTGTCCAGAAGTTTCACTCCAATCTCACTGTCTCCTGATATCTGTCACATAAGAAAGACAAACGTTCAAGTTAGAAACACTTGTGAACATTACTTGTTGTGAACAGTTCCTGCGTGTGATCTGCTGCAATGTTTGTGTTTGCATTCAACTCACCGCACTTGATCGGATGTCATTGTAATGTTTGCGCAGCTCATGTATGTGAACGTTGACAGTGCAGCTGTCCAGATGCAAGGTTCGACTCTCCACAGGTTGACTGAGACAGCTGAGCAGCAGGAGCAGCAGGAAAACAGAGCAGCCAGACAGCATCTTCATCTTCTAGGTGGTTATCTGGTGGCAAAGCTAAAAGAAACATGTTTGTTGAAGTCACTTTACATGAATTCAAGTGAATCAAGGCAAGAAATGATAAGTTGATTATTCTATTTAACATTTTTTGATGAATTGACGAATTGTCTATAAAGTCAAGAAGTAGTTAAAGTTAAAAAAAAATCTCAAAATTCATCACAATTTCTCACAATGATGAAAAAATTTAAAAAAAAAAAATACATTGAGATTGTGTATTTTAATGTAACACACGGAAATTTCATCAGTAGTAAAGTGGCAGTTTTTAGAAAAATATTCTTCCTCAAGGTAACACGATGGATAAATCAGTCCATCAGGTAAACAGATGTCTGATGCAGTGTTCAGGTCCCATCCCCTGTGTGTAGACTCACCTGTGTGTGTGTCACTCAGAGGAAGAGTCCTGGAGTAGTTGTGTCTCTGTGTCTCCATGCTGGCTCCTCTTATAGTGGCACGAGGGGGATTTTACCAGGGATCGAACAGCTTACACAGGCACACACACACAAGCATGAACCTGCGCGTGGAGGTGCACACAAATTGATTTACAGGAGGAGGAAGTTGTTGCAATTAAAGAAAAGGAAAAGGAATAGGGAGGAATTTTTCTCCTCCTTAATGTGTGACGTGGGCATTGAAGAGAAACGTCGTCAGTCATGTGTGAAGTAATTTTATAATGAGTCATTCATCCGATTAGTGTCATCACTCCTCTGCTGCCTGTTCCTCATTAGAAACAAACACTAATTACATCCTTTTGTTTTCTGATGCTTTAAAATGTCCTGATGTGTTGTTGTGTGCGAAGAAATACTGTTGCACCAATCACTTTGTACTCGTGTGTGTGTGTGTGTGTGTGTGTGTGTGTGTGTGTGTGTGTGTGTGTGTACGTGTGTGTGTGAGAACATATGTAAATAGCCTTGAGGAACGCTCTCACTGGAAGTGCCTGTACTCCTGTTAGACAAGTCCTGATCAGAAACACCAACCAGACCTGCTGACCCACCACAGCAGGAAGGGAACTCCAACAGAAACCAGACTAACCTGAGCCTGCAGAGTAATGGGTCAATCAGTGCCAATCAGTAGCAGAAGTGCAGAATTTCCAGATTTCCCTTGAGGAAGTGTATGTCAACATCTGTAGTAAAAATAACTGGCAGCACCTGACAGCTCAGGAATGCTTCATGCTTGTTGGAGTGTGTGTGTTTTTTTTCTTGGCCACTAGAGGTCATCGCAAAGCTTTTTTTTTTTTTTTATTGATCCAAGTCAGAAGCTTGTGATTCTGTGCAGCAGCTGGGGAATATTTTATCTGCCAGCCTAAAATATTTATAATCCTATAATAAACTATTAATACTTTAATATGAGGTGTTAGATCCAAAGTTGCATTTTTTTTTCAGCACCAAAACTGTGTGAAACTCACTGGAACGATCTTTAACTTGGAAGTGACTAAAACAACAGATAATAACCCCAGATAATGCAGTAATAATCCTGCTGTTATGTCAGTTTGGTGCAGCATCTGTTTCACAACTTTTTGTGGTGTTTTCTAAAAAACAACATCATGTCTCTTCACCTCTGAACCTCAAAGTGACGCTCATGTGGCAGGTTGTTTAATTTCAATCCAGACAGAGTAAAACTATCAAGTGCTACAAAATGTAAATGTAAAATAAATGTAAGAAACAGTGGACAGTTGTAGCAGAAACTGATATTTTTCTTTAGCCTTAATCATCTTGTGAAGCCTTGTAGTTATTTTGTGACACAGTTTAGGAACCTTCAGCAGAAGTTATTATGTTGTTGTTGTTGATTATTGTCGTTTCTTCTGCTCTGCTGTCAATCCCTGAGGCAGTGTAGTGCATACATGTCTACTTACAACTAATTTTACTGTTTACTAATAGATTTTTTTTTCTTATTTCACACATGACAATATTTTTTATTCATCATTTTTATTATTACACTAGTAGTAGCCAAGCTGCCACTACCTAAATTGTGTCAGTCGCAACCATTCAAAGTTTTAAAATCAGTTTTCTAATTTCAGTCGAACATCAGACAAGAATACAAATGATCAAAGGGAACATTTTATTTTCCATTATTTGTACAAAGCTTCTTTATACAGAAGAATAATATACAGAAGACTAGGAATAAAAAGAATAAAATGGCATTTTTTACATGGAGTACCTTAAAAATAACAAGCAAATTTGGGACAGTTTCAACTACATGGTAGTTATGTTTTAAACTGGTTCTGTTTGTTATCCACTGCAGGTCTGATTGTTGGTACCGCTGGTTGTTCCACTCTGACCACATCTGATAGAGAACATAACTACCTTCTATATCTGTAGCATGTCTGTCAATGTACCTGTATTTTCAGGCTTTGCTCATTTTAGCTTTTTTTTTTTTCCTTTTTTTTTGCATTGTATTTTTGTAAACAAAAAATGACTCCTACAAAAACCTAACCCTAAATGTTGGCATATCCACTTTTTGCAGATTTGTAGTTCAACGTTTGGACTTTCTTGAATCCATGAACAGTGAAGCTTATCGTCAAAGTTAAGGAGCTTGAACGATCAAAGCTTTACAGTTATTTGGAGTCACTCTTTCAGTTTTACAGGACTTCACTGAACATGTGTTGTCTTGCATTTCCTCTGCATGTAGTGACTGTGTGTTCGTGTGCATATGTGTGTGTGTGTGTGTGTGTGAGCCTTGAGGGCTTTAGGCACGCTTCTCCTAAATGACGATCGAGTGCAGATGTCTGAAGCACATGATGACATCCAGAGGGATGGGAGGACTCAGGTGATTTCCATCCAAACGCAGGTACCTGAGGCAACATGACAAGTACTTCAAATGAGATTACAAAGACTCGGACTTTTCTCATTAGCTCCTGAGATATATATTTAGTTCCTGTTTACATTCTGGCAGATTGCGTCACCCAGCTAGCATTGTTGAGTGACAAGGTGTGACACACTGTGACGTACCTTAGCCTGGGCACCAAGCTGAGATCATTGGGGTCGGTCAGCAGATTGAATGGACAGATCTGGGTGCCATTGATGCCTGACAGGAAAACACAATCATCAAAACAAGAGATCACACAAAGGAAGAGTCCAGAACTTTAGTGGTGCTTGGTTATAGTATAAATGACTTATTCAAGGACCTTTACCATGTAAGCAAACCAGGGCCTCGAGACAGGAAGAGGAAATTGGTAAAAGGAAAACACATGAGGATAAACTTCCATAAGGTAATTGATTTGACTGAACAGATTCGCTGCCCTGAATACAGCAGCCTGTGTTGGAGGTTGTGTTGTTTTGTTAGTTAGAGTTTTTGTATGTTTGCAACATTACAGAAACACTACTGCACAGGGGACCGAAAAAAATCAGAGAGTGAGATCCTGTCTGAAAACCTCCATAAATCCCTATTACCTTTAATTGGCAAATGTTTTAACAAAGACAATGGCAACAGAGAGCCAGTAGCAGGCAGTAAAACACCACCACTGCATCTATGGACTGGTGAACTGAAAACAGTGAAATGTTTCAGCTCTTAGATAAAACTCATAACATCCTAATGGGTTTTATTTACAATCTACACACACATGCAGGATGATAATGTCTTCAATCTGAGACAGTTTAGTGGAAATCAGTGATATATTATGTCTAACAGGAAGTTTGTTCTCTCTGAACTGTTTCTAAAGTTTTTGTGTCGGTTTTTGTCTTTAAAAATTTGACCAGTGCTTGAGTATGAAAAGTTATTGTATTGTTCTTGTAAATATTTATTACATCATTTAGACTTTAACAGGATAGTAAGCTAATGATGTCACCAGCTAAATGAACCTTTGGTGAAAGTTCAAGAAGGAAGTGTTTGGGCTTTTCCTCCCGATCTATTCATGTTGTCACTTCTGCTTTCCCACACTGTCACATTCATTTCCATGTACAATATTTACAAGTACAATATACAAGTACAATCAGTACTTGTCCCCAGTTGTTTAACTTATCACTATTCTGCATTTAGACCATTTATCATGTAACCCTCCTCCTCCCATCTTTACCACGTCCCAGTCCTGGTGAGGTTTCCATCAGTCATCTATTCCACCACCACCTCCAGGATCAGGTCCTAGTTTCTATCATCATTCAGGACATCGCCCTGCGTTAAATAATGTCTGAAACAGGATCTACAAGAAGCATCTGTTAACAGCAGCACCATGTTTTTAGAAGAGTAAAGAAAAGCAGGGAGCTGCACATCTCACAGCAACAAGGTTCTGGGTTCGAATCTCATCTTGGATCTTTCTGTGTGGCCTGTTCTCCCTGTGAATAGATTGTCACCAGGTTCTCAGGTTTAGTCCCACCGCCCAAAGGTAAACCTGTTAGGTGAACTGATCAGTCTAAATTGACTGTAGTGAGTCTGAACATGGATGGTTTTCTGTCTTTATGTGTTGCCCTGGCAACCTGTCCAGGATGTACCCCGCCTCTCACCCATTTCCAGCTGGGATGGGCTCCGGCAGACCCCCGTGACCCAATAGGATAAGCTGTTACAGAGGATGAATATATTAAACAAGGTGACTTACTCTCAATAGTGTTGTGGTCAAGATGCAGTTGCTCCAAGTGACCGTTAAAGAGAGGAACCGAAGACAGTTGGTTGTGGGACAGTTGCAGGTCCAGCAGGGTGGACACATTGAACACATTCTTGGGAATCCCTTTGTCACTCAGCTGGTTGTAATTCAGCCTCACGAAGGCCAGGTGAGTGAAGCCCTCGAAGTAGTTTCTGAACAAAGCAAAAAGAGGTGTAAAAATTCACATCCAACCGGTGCTATCAGCTGTGTGTGTTCACGTCTTCATTGACTGAGCGACAGTGTGTGTGCTGTATACTTGCTTTGGGATGTCATCTATACGATTCTTATCCAGGAAAAGCTGTATGAGGCTGGCTGGTGCACCAGCAGGCATCTTCTTCAGAGTGTTACGAGCCAGGTTGAGCTGCATGAGGTTCTTCAGGTCTTTAAATGTGTTCTTTCCCAGGTCACTGTCGCTCAGCTGATGGAAAAGACAAATTTGCTCCAGAGATTGTTGATGCTGCTTATATGATGCCTAATGAGTACTAAACGTGAGGTTCACCTGGTTGTGGTACAGGTCGAGCAGAGTCAGATTCCCCATCTTGCTGAAGGCACCGGCAGGGATCTTAGAAATGAGATTCCTGCTAAGACGAAGCTGCTCTAGACCCGCTGGGAGACCTGAAGGGACTTCTTTCAGCTGGTTTCGCTGGACGTAGAGGTACAACAGCGTTGGGATCTTCTCAAACACCTGTAGAAGAGGTAGTAACCAAAAGCCATGTTAAAATGTATTAATGGTACTTTCATACGATCAGGAACATCGATAGAAGAAACCCTCTGACCTGATAATCTATTCGGTGGATGCGGTTGTTGGCCAGGTTGACCCAGCGGACTTCAGTGGCGTTGCGGAAAGGCTCAGCTGTCACCTCTGCGATGTAGTTGTTCTGCAGGTACAGGTAGTGAGTTCTGGATGGGATGACCGGGATCACACGGATGTTCCGGTTCTCACAGTTGAGAGCGTTTGGATAGCTCGGGGAGCAAAAACACTCTCGGGGGCAGTCAGGATAGATTGAAGGCGGGCCCAGGATGGGTGGGGGGAAGTCTGTAGGCTCCTGGGGTTCTGGTGCGGTTGGTACCTGAGGCCTGCGGTCGACAGGCCTCCTGGGGGTACTTGGCCGTCTGGTGGGCTTTTTTGGCCTCGGTTTCTGGGTAAACACTGCCCCCATCAGGAGGAACAGAGCCAAGGCAGAGAAGAGTCCTGCACCGGCCTTCATTGTCCTGTCAAAATGCATAAAAGGGAAGCTGTTGGTTTTGACTGACTCTCCAGAGAGAAAGCAGCCCTCAGGCTTAAATACTGAGACACAAGGATCTTTCTGGTGCTGCTTTCTCAGTGTGCTCTTTTTAAACATCAAATATATACATAAAAAATATTGCTGTTAATGGCTTCAGCATCCGGTTGAGCTGAAACCAAACAAAATGTCCCAGGGTAGACTAGTGAACCTCAGCTTTCACACAGTCATCATCCCAGTGACCTTCAGAGTCTCTGTAACTGTTACTAAAGTTACTAAATGCTCTACATCTATTATGACAAATACAATTAGGACGAGAAAATGTCATAAGTTGCAGGAAGTTGGAGGTTTGTAGCTTGTAAACAAGAGGGAGATGGGAATAGTCTGCGGAGGAGGGATTTGTTTAATTTGATACAAGAAAGGATGTGCAGTCAGATACAGGATATTAGTACTTAGAAATGAGAGGAAAGTTTTAGGCATAAAGGCTCTATTGTAAGATGTGGTCCAGAGGGAGAGCTGCAACAGAGAAAACTGCAGGTCCAAGCACTTTGACCCAGAAGAGGCCCACTGGAAACTACACTAAAATCCCAATAAACCCAATGGGTCCAATATGGATTATGCATCACTGTGCATGTATATTTTGAGTTTGCAAACAAAGTTATATCCTCTTTTTTATGAGGGAGGTATTTCCAGAGTGAGCTGATGTTGTTTCCAGAGTTACACTGGAATGTCTACCTTGCATATTTTAGCTGGTTGCTAGGCTACAGACTCATCTGAGACACACCCTGGAGTTTTCATTTCACCAGGACAGCAGAGGGGAGGAGGTTTAGGTGCGTACTGTAACCAATGACTTTCTACAATTCATCCAACAGATGTGAGCAACTTAAATCCAGCTGTGCGGACAGTGTAATGACCGTGTCCTGACACTGACAGACTGAAAAACACACACGCAGATGCAGTTGTTTGACAGGTATTTACCCTTCGGCAGAGATAAATTCACTTTTCAAAGAGAAATGGTCCTTTCTTTCCAGCATGGCTGTTTCTCAGTGTCCTGCTGTAAATAATCACCACACAGCTTTCAGACTACGCAATCCTTTGGCACAAAAGCCTAAGAATTAGTTTCTGACCACTTTGTGCTAGTTCAGAAGGCCTCGGATCAGCTTGATAAACTTCACATATAAATCACGCGGTAGGATTGAGGCTCGGGGCCAGAATATGTCAGGCCTGAAAAAACAAATTTGAACTTTCCCCCTGACAGTGTTCCCTGGCACTGCCCTTTCCCAAACCAGCTCTCCTTCCCGTTGTGCTGCTGTTGTCATGACCAGAAGTCTAGCAAACAACTGAGGGCTCAGTGTCAGAGACGGCTGACTCACTGCTTTGTTATTTGTGACCTCAATAACTAAATCTGATACATATCAGCAGGAGAAGTGCACTTGTATGGGTCAGACATCGCAGTCGTGCAACATCCGTGACACATGCACATTATGGTAAAACATCTTATCAAACACGGACAGAAGTCAGACTGCAGATGAGTGTAATTTAATTATCCTTAACTGATTATATTTTTAAATCAAAGGGCAAAAATATATGATGTCACTCAAGTAGATCCTCATTTTAAAACGCCCCACACATGTTCTGAAGCTTTCAATCATATTAAATTAAATTGGATAAATTCCAATGATTGACTTTCTAAATGGTGAGATTATGTTTTCAACTTCTGTTCACAAAGTCAGCAAAACCTTTTAACTCTTGTTTAGGATTCAGCTGTCCACTTACACTAAGACTACAAAAAATGATGACTGATATTTTTGACTTTAGCCATGAAACTTCAGTTTAGATGTGTTTACATTTTGTAGGTACCAGTTTAAAATGATGGTAGTGATTAATATGTTCAATTTGCTCTGTCAACATCAAAGCTGCACATATGCAACACTGCAAAGTTTATATCCATTTGCATGTAGAGATTAAAGAGAAACACAGTTCTTATTTCTTTGTGAAGCTGAAGCTGAATGACGCTCTTTGTCACCACAAGGTCCTTGATGATGAGCTTTTTCCAGTCCTCTTGTTTGTTTTGTTTTGGCACAACCGGCACCGTCATAACTTTACCCAAGAATTATCACCAGTGTTTAGATAAACCACTCAAAAAAGCCTGGGATGAGAGTCACATCATGCACAGCAGAACTCATTTGTCTGACTCAGATATGTGAAAATATCTGTGACTAAACAGCACAAATACACAAATCTCCAATTGCCGTCATCATCTCATGCCTGTTGCATCACTGAATGACTGGATCTCTATGTGTGCTGACTTCATATATAAGCAGGAAAGGGGTTAAAAGCTGCACTGAAAAAACACTGAACACTGGCATCCCTGCTTTTTGTATTGATCATCAGCCAATTCAGCTCAGACAGACTGTTGTTTTCTTCTTCTTCGTCGTCTTTTTTTTAATTAAACGCAGCAAAGAAAGATTTTCCTATAATATACACAGCAGCACAAAGAAATACATGCATGTCCAAATTGTTTTTAATACACTTCCAGAATTTTTCTTTTTAGTTGTAAAGTCTAAGTTTTGTGTGCCCCTTTAAAAATCTTACAGATGCATCTGATTGCACTGGTAAAAATGAGCAATAAGGTATTTTTCTAGCAGCACAGCTGAAGCTCTTCCTCTCTCCACATTTTCACTTTATTGCAGTCAGTGGCAGCTCTCTTCACTCACTGGTGGAAAATACTAAAGTCAGTCAGTAAGCAGCAGAGTGACGGTGTGCAGCAGCCTGCTGGAGGACAGAGTACCACTTTGTATGGCAAAGCGTTTCTATAGAAACACATCAGCATGGCTCAGCTGTGCCTGTGCCAGGATCCCCCCTCAGTCCACCAACACTTCACTCTCTGCTTCACTGTTTGACATTCAAACTCCGTCCAGGCTGCATTCTTATCTTATTGATCACGTCTTCATCAAAAACAGCCTGACTGGAAACAACAAATAAAGTTTCTTACCTGCCTCTGGTACCTGCCCTCTTTTGTCAAGTCACAAGTTTGGTGTCTTTTCTTCTCTCTGCCTCTCTCACTCTTTTCTTACCCCTCCCT